>CACVCL010023034.1:0-26595 GCA_902729485.2 Mus minutoides
AAAAAAAAAAAAAAAAAAAAAAAAAAAAAAAAAAAAAAAAAAAAAAAAAAAAAAAAAAAAAAAAAAAAAAAAAAAAAAAAAAAAAAACCAGGAATGGTGTACAGCAGGAACTCATGATTACAAACTGACTGACGTGCTAGCTTCATTAACATGTTATGATAGATAACACTGTAGCCTGGTCCAGGAGGTGAGAGCATCATTAAAATGTTAGGATAGATAACACTGTAGCCTTGTCCAGGAGGTGAGAGCAAAGGATGCCTTATCTCCCTACCCAAAAAAATCCTCTTTCCTTAGTTCATTCTCTTTTCCTTTCCTCAAATGGGCACTGGCATGATTACTCTCCAGTGAGGAGCCCAAGCTCAGCTCAGTACACATAGAAGAACAAAAGCAGAGTAATGTTTAAGAAAGGGAGAAAGTATACCAAGACTGCTATCAATGCGCCATCCCTGAATTCAGATTTCATTCATCCCAAAGATCTCCAGGATGACATATTCTAGGATACAAGACAAGTAATGTTTCCATTTGACTAAAATATAGTATCTCTTGGGAGGAATAAAATTCAGGCTTTTCATAGTGGTCATGAATTTATAAGGAAAATTCAAATACTTTAATAAATTTGCTTGTGCTGTAGTATTCTGGGAATGTGCACAGAATAACAAATTCTCCCTTCTCCCTGTAATAAAAAGAACAATGTAAAAATTTGACATTTAAAAAATGCAAAACATGCAGGCATTTTGACTGAACTCAGTTTGCTCCTACTCTCCCGAAAAGTTGTGTGTGCTATACTTGTGTGTGTTATACTTGTGTGTGCTATATGGTACACTGCATTTCACTGCACAGCCACTAAGATATGATGTCTAGAAGGAGATGGCTGAACCTGCAGGGAGCTACTGCCTGCACCTAATTTTTCTCTAGTGAGAACATTCCTCAACTGACTGCTGAGCTCAGGATAATAAATATGACAACTTTTCTCCCCTAACATTGCTGGGTCAAGTGCAAGGCACCTTCCATGGAGCAGGGGCATGAAATTTATAATCTAGGAAGCCAAGGTCATGAGAAGTTACCCAAACCTTTGATGGAGGCTTGCAAGGGAAGTAGATGCCAAGATTGCAGATTCTGAATAAGGTCCAACCTTTAATTTACTTCTAGATTTTTCCACTCACTATGGCTCCAGTGCTCCACATGCATTAAAGCTGGGGAGAGAATCCATTCTTATTGATGCAAAAGAGCAGTAAAACACGATCCACTGCATTTCATTGTCTATGAAATATGTGTTACTGAAATCAAACTGTAGAACTCTTTAAATACATTTCACATAAATATTATTTTAGACACAAATAGCCAATTGTCTCAGCATCTAACAAGTGTGCCTTGTCTGTTGTGGGTTCTTGTGTCTGGACTCAGCTGCATACCCCCCTCCCCACCCCCACCCCCCGACGCGCCCACCACACCCTGTGGCGTTTAAGGACTACACAAAGGAAACATAAGTAATTATTAAGAGAATGAAAGAGTTACTTTGTGCCTTTATGGCATTTCATAATTTTCAAAATGTTCTTGTTCACAATCTCATTTCAGTATTTTTGACACTAAGTTCTTAGAATTATTGTGCGAATCAGTGGGAGAATTTGGATTAGAATCCAAAGCTCTGTCTATTGTTACTCATTTTGTGTCCAGTGGTCCTGCTTTCTCGGCTGTCAAAGTCAAAGAATGTTTTTAAAGAGCCCAACTCTTAGTGGCTAAGGAGAGGAAGACATGTTGCCTTCCTCCTGGAGGCATGGTGCTGAAGGTGCTGGAGCTTGACCCTGTTACCTGAAATGCTGATGTTTGGAATGGCTGTCAGTTTCACCATGTGTGTAGGATACTCTAGATCTGCTTATGTGCTACACAATTGCTTTAAGAACTAAGTCCCTTCATCTTGGACAGAGGCACCTCATGTAGATTGTGCTTATCAGGTACTCTGTGTGTGTGTGTTTTATTAACTAAAAGTATTTTTCTTTACATTGTTCTCTAAATAACAAAATACCTGTATACATAGCATTTATACCATATAGGTACTAAAAAAATCAATAGATGAAAAAACCTATAGTAAAATATGTGAAGCAAATTCTACATCTTTTTGTATGAGGGGTTTGAGCATCCTTATATTCCTATAAAGAGTTGACCCTGGATGGCATCATAAACATGTATTCGTACTTACACACAAATATAGATATACACATATATATTATTCCTCTTCATCACCTGAAATGTACATAAAGATAATATATCATTAAAAGGAAGACAGCTTGTTTTCTCTGAGAGCACTGTGGGTAACATAAAGCTGTCAGCTTCTGACTATACTCTCTCCTCCCTGGAATTCATTAGTGGTCCATGTGCTATGAGGGGGCACTAGAGGGTTCGAGTTGCTTGAGTCATATCTGCACATAGCTATACATTCTTTGATAAGCACAACATATTTGATAGGGGAGGAGGAAATGATGAGATGTTGTAAGACAAAACAGATAATTCAAAATAAAAGAACCCTAAAACATGTTTTCTTGCTTGAAGCCTGAAGGCTGTGCCCATGATCCCAAGTAGGTATTGTTTATTCCCCATGAGGAAGTCTTTTCTGCAACTAAACTATGTTTTTCAGCTACCAATTGAAATAGGATCTTCTGAAAATGAAAAACAAGCTGATCCATGCATGGACCACAGGCACACATGGACCATTTTTCTGTTGAAGTAGAATTATCCAAACAAAGACGGATGACTCAGATTACCAATCACAGAGGCCGTGTGGCAGCTGGCTTTGGATGGCCTCTGAGATAGGGCCTCCAGCCCTATGACTGCTGGAGAATCAGAATTCAATAAGTCATCTTCATCTGTTTCCACAGTAAAGAAATGGAATAGTAAGGGGAGAAGTTGATAAAATGTGGAAACCATAGACATTTCAATGTGCTTCTCTGTAAGAGAAAACAGTTAAGAGCCCCCTGAAGTATCATTTACCCGCACATCTGCCCATATTTCAGAGAGCTGATCCCAAGTACTACTTTGAGCAAGGCCAAGTAACCTATAAAGAGCTAAGTTTGCTGCTGACATTATCTCAAGAATCTGTGCCTTAGAACCATTGTCCCAGCACTGACTGTTACCACGCTGGCACTCTATGCCAATTTTGTTCATTCTTAAATTCAACTCTCTGACCGTGAGACTCGATGCTAAATAAGACTACTTTGTTCGTTTTCATTTTTGCATTTTTTTACTTGAATTTGTCTCAGTCTTTCTTTTTTTTTTTTTAAAAAAAGGTGTTTTAAGAATACATTTTTCACACCCAATTCTTTTCAAACCAGAGGTGGTAGTTCATCAGTTAAAGAGGAGAGAATCATTAAGAGAAGCACAGAGGAAGGTTGTGAGCTAACCTGTGCCGTGGGTGAGCTATGATGAAGACATTTAGATGTGGCCCGCCTCTGCATGTCATGCTTAAAGGGCCTGCAAGGAAGCTCAGCTTGATTTGATCCACCTGGTGACTACTTCACTGACCTCTACTATGCCAATAGGATGGGCATCCATATGACTGAGGTCTTCTAGAATATATTCTATGGCCATTAATAGGTTCTATTCATCAGAAGCCCTCTGCGGTGTCTGTAGGTTGTGTCTGCCTCCCATCAAGTCAGAAAGATGAATGGCACACTGGCCTCCTCCTCTGGCCACCTCAGTCCTCTCTATGACTTCCTTTCTTCCTGAAACTCAGTTGGGAAAACTGGTCAAGGCCTAATGAATTTTCACAAAGTCCTAATTATCAGAGCACGCCCCATTACCCTCTGCTCCAGTTGAAACAGTTTCCTGTTTTTCCTCCCCCTTGTCTCCTGGTTTAAAGAACCAGTTGGTCTTTCTGTGCCTCTCTAGATATTTCTTCATCCCACCCCGCTTCTGACCTCCCACTTCTCTACCAGGTTTGGGGCATGCCTTCAGGAAGGTGACAGCCTTCTGTCTCATTGACACTGAATTTCTATTTGGGGGATTTGCATAAACACCGTGGTTGGTTATCTCTGTTGCTCCCTTCTCTTTCATAATTGACTGGATTGCATGTTTTCTCTTTGCTGGGTCTGCAGTAATCAGCAGTGGGTCACATCTTTTCAATTGGAACAATTTCCCCTTGGCTGTGATGTTTACAGCAGAGTGGTTCTCCTTGGGATGGCCTCTTGCTATAAGAAGAAAATTTCTTTTACATCTCATATTGTTCTTGAAACAATTCAAAGAGCAGCAAACGGAAATGGATGCACTTTGCACCCTGTACACCATTTGTAATTTTCCATTCCAGTCTTCATTATCACTCATTTCATCAAGAACATTCAGCCCTGTGTTCTGGAAGGTCTCGGTGGAGATGCTTCATACAGACAGGCCTCAGTTTCCTGTGTTTGTCCTCCTTTTGATCCTTTCATGGTAAACTCCTAGGTTTCTTTGTTCTGGTGTCCTCACCCCTGGCATGGGTGACTGTGTGATTCTTTGATGCCTTTAATACTGTTCTTTGCTGGGTGGAAGGTTCCTTTCCTTTCCCCAGTCAGGAAAGGATTTGGGAACAAGACAAGTTTGCCTCCTCCAACTGTTCTAACTGTCACAGTTCCCAAACATTTACAATTATTTATACTTATTTTCAAAACTGTCTGTTTACTTGGATTTTTTTATTGGTTTTTTTTCAAACAGTTTTGTCAGCCCATCATGCTGTGCTGTTTTTTATTAGCAATGGAGCAAAAAGCATCCTATATTTGATATCTCACTTCCCTTATAGAACAAGTTCATGCCAGTGAGCAATTTGCATTGTATGAGCCAGGGTGTGCAGCAGATCAGATAATGCAAACTCACACTGCTACTGAAAGCGAAGCTCATGTGACTAGAGAGCAGATTGCTGTACTATTGAATCTATTTTGTCAGGGTGTCTATGAGATTGAAATCATTCCAGCATCCTGGCACTCTGTGCTAGTCCCATTGGGAGATCCTTTTGATGTGCCACATTCTGTCCTTGTCCTTTCACAACTCAACTCTGTCCAGGCACAGAGGGGAAAGAGCTCAGCTATAGAGGAGCATCCCTGCCCACCTCACCTCACTCTGCCACATGGATTCTTGAGCAGTCCTTTGACAACAAACATGAGGCTAACTCATGCTCAGAGTATAGCACAGGCTTATTACTCTGGCCTGTATGGCCTTTGCTGCACATGGTGAATGTTCCATATCCCGTGGAATTTCCCAGGCATAGTCCATCTTCCTGGCCTAGTACAGCCTCTGTCCTTTGTCCAGTGCAGTCCTCCATGCACCTCCACCTGGTAGCTCCAGCAAATCATGGTCTCCCCTTAAACTTCCTCTCCAGGGGATCATTCCATGCCCTTGCCTTCCCTTCCCTTTTAGAGCAGTAGAGAGCTTGTCCACTTTACCCTGTGGGCAGATATGCAGTAGATGTTATAGTCTTGGTTATCCCGTTTAAACTGTAACTTCTAGTGAAAAAGAGTGTCAAATCAGTGAGTTCTGAATGGAGGGGAGCTTCCTGTCACAGGAGCCTATTTATTGACAGCTCTCCCTATGTTATCCCATTAAAACAATGTTCCATTCTCTTTCCTTGTTCTTCTCCTACTGTTGAGTAGCCACTTGCTAGCACACCCATCACTGCTAGGAAGATATGTGTTCTGTGCTGTGAAAGCACCTGTAGGACATTCTTCAGCCCAAGGTTCCTCCTCAGATATTCTGTTGAGCAATACTTTCCTGCTAGTTATACCATTACTTGTAAAGGAGTTAAAATTGTTTATAGACACTTGCTATGTATTTAATGTAGTTTTAATGTGTATTAATTATACCAAATGGGTTTCATTATAATACTTCTATGCATGCATATATTACACTTTGATTAGTCTGAGCTATAACCATCAACTTGTTCCAATGGTGGTTTCCATATACAACCTTCTGATTGGGAAAATGTTACATCTACAACATGTTTATAAGAAGCTTGTGAATTCTCTTTTCTTTTTAAAATTATTTGTCTTAATTATCCATATTCTAATTATGTCATTTCCCCCTCCCCCGCCAAACTCTCACATATATCTATCCTTGATCTAACATATACCTGTCCTAGTTCTCTTCCAAATTCATGGCCAGTGTTTCATTCACTGCTGTTACATATCTATGTGTGTCTGTGTGTATATGTGAGTGTATTCCTAAATACATAAGTACAACCTGCCCAGTCCATGTAATGTTACTTATATTTATGTTTTCAGGACTGATCATTTGGTATCAGATAACCAATCAGGGTGCGCTTCCCTGGGGAAAACTATTTCTCCCTTTCTCAGTTTTCCTCAGTTGAATAAATCTCTTTGCATAAGGATGAGGCCTCATGAGCTTTTTAAAGCAATCAATGCTTTCATAAAGAGCATGAGATGAGTTGATTTTACTTATTTTCCTATATGTATCAAAAAAACCTTAAAATTTGTAGTACAATTCAAAATGAATTTATGTTCATCAAAAGAAGGCATATGTATGGAAGATATAATTATATACACATTTACCTTTGTAAATACAATCTACAGAACAGGTGTCTGGGTACCAACAATCTACAGAACCCTTATGTCTATGGGTAAAGACATAAGGTTAACAGCTTCCTTGCTGAATTTAGTCAACATTTGGGAAAGGCTATATTTTTTCTTTGCCTGGCAAACATAGTATGTCCACACTCACTATCCCTCTTGGTTTTAGAACTTGTTAATGTGTTTCTTATACTTTTGATTTTCAGGAGGAATGTCAGAACTACATAAGAGTGCTCTTAGTTGGCGGGGACCGGCTTTTCACCTGTGGGACCAATGCCTTCACACCTGTCTGTACCATCCGCTCGGTATGTGTCCATGTTGAGCTTTAACAAACTTAACTCCAGGAGCAGCCAAGCATGATGCTTTTCAAAGCCCCATTGTAAAAAATGTTTCTCTTTACCAAGGGAAAGTACCTTTGCAACATTGCTGCTTTAAACAAATATCGATGTGTTTGTTGCTAATCAACCAGGACTGTCATTTATATAAAAAAGCAAAAATTAATTGGACACTACATATTGATGGATGCTTTGAAACTATTTCAGTCAGCATTTTCCCAATGAATGGCCCTAAGAATTGATCATAAACACATACTTCTTTCTTATTTTCATAGTGGTAGAAATGTTATCCATCACTAAAAGTGGTATAAAATCACAACTCATATGGGAAGAAAATATCTATAAGCTAAATACAAGGTATGCCAAAAATAAAATGAACCAATGTCCATAAGCAATGTAATGTTACAACTGTTATTATAGATGGGGACTTTCATCTTACTCATCTCCCTGTAGAAGCATGGCAGGACCATTAGACATGCATGCTATCTTCTTAATTCAGGATATTAACTTAATCTTCTTTGAGAAATATAACTAGAAAACACCATTATGTTAATTTATGGGTATCACAACTCCTCTTAAAACCTTAACTTATCATCTAGGCTTAGTGTTCATTATTTTAAATTTCAAATTCATCCTCATCTCTGCCATGAGGTTGGTATTTGGAGGGAGGGGGTTGTTTTTTAAAAGGAAGACCCTGAGATGTAAAGACTTGATGTAACTTCCCAAGGACTATGTTTCCAACAGCAGCAAAGAGGGTGAGCCTGCTATTCCTGCATAAACCATCTTCACTATTTTTCTAACTCATTTAAAAGTCAAAAACCAAATTGAAATTGAATCTTGTCAAAATTCTCCAATACAAAAGAAAAAAATAAAAGCTATACTCATGTTTTATTAGATGGCAACCAGAATCTTGTAAGCCAATTGATAATTAACATACATGCCGCAGACCCTCTGGGTCCCTTGTCTGCGTGTGTCGAGTTCTCTGGAGCGAAGTGGGCAAAGATTCGGAGAAAGTGGGTGACAGACAGAGACAACACGAGAGGATGTGTAGAATCTGAATGTAATGTGTCAAATTGAGCATCAGACTTTTATACAGAAGAAAATAGGGAAGTTAGGTGACACACCAGCAAGATAACAAAACAGTAATGCAAGTGGGGAAGGACTGGCAAGAACCAACTGGGATAAGATTCAAGGTTAACAACTGGGATCAAAAACAATTCCACCTGAGGTCAACTTAAACTTAGGAGCCAGAGGCAAGGGCTTTGAGCCCTTGTCATAGTCCATCTTCCCCCTAGGCCATTGTAAATACTTGTATCTGGGTGTAACTCAGCTAGCTATAGTTCTAACTATCTAGTCTAGTTCCTTCTCAGGTCGCAAACTTCCTTATTACTAGGTAGTGGTGAATTCCTGTGTAGGGCAGTGACTTAGCTATACAGGCTCAAGGTTGGATCAAGGGCTGCCTAGAATCTAACTTGGAGGATTCTTTGTACAGGATGCCACAATTCCAGGAGACTAAGTTTCCCTGAGCTTTTTGCCTTGGGACTGCGCTCAGACTTTCCAGCCTGTCACGCAGGTTGCTACTGGAGTGGATGTAGCACATACATGATTTCTCAGGACTAAATAGGAAATAAGAAAAATATAAGAAATGTGTACTACATGGTACAGATTATTGACACATGCTTATCACTAAATATTTAAGGACATCTTTTTGTCGGATTAAAACATGAACATAGTTCCTTTTTATGTTTCACATATCTATAAATATTAAACTTGGATTCTTCATTAAAGTAGAAATCAGTCGACATTCACATATCCTATGGCAAGGCCATATATATATAATAATCTTGCTTTATGTTATATCACTAGCATGATTGTCTGTAACTACAAGAATGGATTCTCTCGCCAAGATTATAGAGAACTGTTTCCATATAGTCGGAGTTACGAAAGGTTTTCATCACACACACACCCCAGAGCATGCACAATACACATGAGTCTAACAGTGGTAAAATGGTACATGAGCGCATTGAAGGGGATTTTTGTGGATTCTCTGGTTTTCTTTTCATCTTCACCCACAGTTAAGTAACCTGACTGAGATACACGATCAGATCAGCGGCATGGCCCGTTGTCCCTACAGTCCCCAACACAATTCTACCGCCCTACTCACTGCCAGTGGTGAGCTCTATGCTGCAACAGCCATGGATTTCCCAGGGCGAGATCCAGCCATTTACCGAAGTCTGGGCACTTTACCTCCTCTTCGAACTGCACAGTACAACTCCAAATGGCTCAATGGTAAGTCTTTGAGTCACCCCTGACCTCACGTTGTTTTGTTTGTTGTGCTTGGTTAGTTATTGCTTCAAACTTCAGTCACACTTCATAAAGAAAAACAAAATCTTCATCTTCAAGGTATAATGCATTTATTACCGATAAATAGCAGTACATTCTTTAGTACTTGGCCTAGGAGTAATTGCTCCAACAATGTAAGCCAGGATAATAGAGCCAATAGCGTTATTCGATACGGACAAGACCATCCATATGTGTTCTGCTATTTCTTCTATGTATTGCTGTTTAAAATCTAGGAAGCTGAATGCTGGGTCATAGACACATGTAATGTCTACTTAATATATATATATATATATATATATATATATATATATATATATATATATATATATATATTAAAATTCACATCTTTTGCTCTCTAGTCCTCATTGTCCTTTGCCATGTTCAATGTTTAACATTAGTCACTATATCCTTTTACCATCTTGCTTCTACCTTTGAACAAAAGGGGCATTTGTCAATCATTGGAGTGAAACTCTCTTGTGCACTGCTTTCATTTACACTTGCACGAGTATGTACTTGGTTATGGTTGATGATAATTGAGTAAATGAATTAGCAAATGCCATAGTCTGTGTTCTAGAGGTCACAGAATAAAATCTTACCCAAACCCTATATGAAATAAGTAGAAGGCAACTCTGTCCCAAAGGTGGAGCCCCCATGAAGGGATTAGTATTGTCTTAAAAGAATCACAGTGAGGAGAGCTGTCGCCCCTCTTTCATCATTGGAGATCTGTGAGGTGGGAAATAAATCTTCACCCAACATGAAGCATGCTGGGTTGGCAATGTTCAGCCTCCAGCCCTTTGAGAAAGAAATATCTGCTCTTTATAATAAGCAAATTGGTATTTTTTTTTTAAATCACAGTCTGAATGGACTGGAAAAAGAATAAAAAAGAATACCTGACATTTTTGTTTCCCTCATTAGTTTGTGACTCTCTTGAGGGCAAGGGTGAGGTAGGGTCATCTTTGTGGTCTTAGCACCTTAGGTTCAGTCTGTGCTTATTGAAAGAGTAGGAGAATAGAGCATGTCTAAAATAGAATAAATAGTGTTGTTATATAAGGCAAATATCTCGGCTGTAACCTAGAATCATAAAAACAAAACAAAGCAAAATAAAAAAACTCAAAACAAAACAAAAACCAAGAATTGTATGTTTCACACTGACTCTGGATCCAAACATTCACCCCAAGCTCATCTGCCCCCACGTCAGCCATGGTATAATCACTTATCAAAGCCAGTATAATTGATGGACTAACATTATGCCAGCATCTGGAACATTAAATTGTGTGTTTGAAGGCGAACATAATTTTCAAAACCAGATTTTTTTCCTTTGTGCCAAAACCACTCTTAAAACAAATTTATGTGTTTAGAGAAATTTCTTAACAGCCTTAATGCATTAAAATATTAATCATTACTAACCCTTATTAAATGATTACTGTAAGGCAGGGCAATAAATGTTTAATAGCCCAAGCTTAAAATAGAAGCTGTAAAACTCGCCTTCATGAAAGTGACAAGTCAGATTGAGAAAAACAGTAAATCTATGAAAGAAAGAGGAGAGGCTGCGTACAAGACAGCACTGTGCGATCAGATTTGGAAACTGAGGCGACTGTGTGTTTGCATAGGACATGGCAAACAAGTGCCTGAGTGAACATTAAAAATGCACCATGAGCTTGGTGTAGATGTCGTCATATTAACACCCAGGGACTCGCTTGTTTCCTCATTTGAGGAACCATTTGCTTGGCTGACATGCAAATTCCTGAGTTCCCTTGAATATATGATTCTACCCATGGTTGCCTATGGAGGACTCACTTGAGATCCATAAACATCATCATAATGCAAGTATCACGTTCCGTGATATGTAGCACACAGAAGTACAGTGAAATTTTTAATGTTCCTCCCAAATCTTGTTCCTCAGCAAGATGGATCAGGATGAATATGCTATGGAGACTTGATTTAATGGAGTTTGGAAATTCTTACAAATTATATATTCTCCTTATGGTGTGTGGAAAGAACTTAATAAGTTCTTTTTATGTATAATCTGCCTGTTGGCACAGCTGCTGTAGTCTTGTTACCATACATGGGAGAGGTACATGGGAGAATCTCAAAGACTGGTTAGAACACTTCACTTAGAAGGGACACCCGCATCCAACTCATTAGCAGTCCTCCCTGCAGTCCTCCCTGCAGTCCTCCAAAGGAGATCCTCCCCTCAATACCCAGATGACATCTTGACCACACCTAGTGAAGACCTAGGATTTAAAAACAGATTTCACTTCATAGCTCGCACCCCTTGCCTACCACATGCTACCAACCATCTCTGTGTTTAGACTCACATTAGGATATATGAACATCATACCAAGGCTGTTCCTTTTCACTGATACATATATCTATGTGAAAAACTGCTGTGGGAGAGAGCCATGTGTACTTTCAGAAAAGGTTGATAATTTTCTTCGTTGTTGAACCATTGCAAAAAGGATATAATGAGCCCAAATTACCCAGCCAAAGACAACAAGTCAGCAGAATGATTTAACACAGCCCTTTATGGGATGTAAGAAATCAATTTTGATACTGCCTTTTGAAATTACATGACATTAACGGAGCACTGAGTGTCTGAAAGCCCCGGGGCCACAGAGCCTGTGGTTCTCTCCGGAGTTTCTGAACCTGCCAACAAGTCACTTAGAACCTGTGAGTTTTGATTTGTACATCTCAAAGGAGAATGGGTGATATATTGCAGTAAAGGCACAAACTGTGCACCAGTTTACATGGAACTTCACATTAAGATCCACACAGAAGGAGAGACATCTGCCTCCAGAGAAACTATGCAGACATTTGCTAGCACTGACTTAAATTAGAGAAATGTTCCATGCTCATTGTCTCACAATGCTAGCCACTCCTAGTGAGAGTCTTGCATTCCTCCCGTGCTGGCTCTTAATTTTGCTTCCTTTCTGTCTGCCTGGGGTCCTTTTGTGGACTGTCTTCTTGATCCAAATCCTAGTTATCCCTCTTGTAAGATGCACAGTTTTGTTTCTCTCCCTCTGTTGAGCATTTTCCCCCCAGTGGATGGCTTCCAGCTTTAGTGCACTCATCATGATCTTTGAAAGACAGCTCGCTCTCTATGGTTTTTATCTTTATCCTTTTTGTTTGTGCTTTCCTTTGGACCTAATCAAACAAGGAAAGAGAGATAGAACCATCATATGGTATTACTTATTCTGTTGTAGCTTGTCAAGAAGAAAAATTGATAAAAAATAAAATACAGTGTTGCTGCAGAGATTGTCTTTCAAATGAATTTCATGTGTTTAACATCATATATATACATTGCATTCTAATACTTCTCATTATCTTTGAATTCAACTATGCATTGCAATTAAAAATCATATATACATATAGATATAGATATAGTAGAGATTAAATTATCACCTGTTTTGGGGGGGAAAGTGATTCTAAAAAAGCCAAAAGAGCATCAGGAAGAAAAAAAAACAGGAAACTATGCATTGCAACTAGAAATGTCCCACTTTAAAAGTGCTTAGACATACTTAGAAAATGAGCTCTAGCTAATGAACCTGGAGTCCTGCTGCTTGGAAGATGTGATAAGCATGGTGGTAAAGCAACCAGAGGCTGCCCCTGGGCTGAAGGTAGACAGCGCAGTGGACACCACCAAGGGCTTTGTTGCTTTGAGAAGGAATCTCTCAGCCAAGTTCCCCTAAAGCTGGGGAGTCTAAACAGGAGAAGCTCTTCTCTAGATGACTGGGCATGAGTGTTTGTGGTTCTCTGTTAGTAGGAAGGTGGAACAGACTGTAAGTGACTCCTAAGGGAATCCTTCAACCCCTGTAAACAACGCACTGCACTTGATTGTGGTCCCCATAATGCTTTGCAGCTGTTCGTTTTTTACCACAATGCCTTGCAGCTGGTCTTACTCTCCCGTAATGCACTGAAACTGTTCATACTGCCCATAATGCACTGCCGCTGGTCACACTCCCCACAATGCACTGCAGCTGGTCATACTCCCCACAGTCGTGTAGAAAATAGTCTCTTGAACCAGTGTTTCGGCTTTCCTTCTGCCTTGCCTTCTGAGAGTGGATGGTCACGTGACTGTACAGGATCAGCCGGGTTATGCCCACTGCGCTTTCACACTGCCATTTCAAATCCCACAGAAATTTAAATATCCCCACCTCTCAACTCTCCATTATGGATTATTAGTCTGTCCTGGTTTTCTGCCCCAAATCTTATGTCCCAACCCTGGTTCTACCTGGTTCCTGTCTACCCTCATGGTGTTCTCTCAAGCTAGTCCCTCGTTTGAGCATTTATCCTACCCTTTGGTCTGTGGTCTTTTCTGACCTCACTCCTGCCCTTCACTTTCCCTTTTCTGGCTACTGCTGTAGATATCTAGGGTCCTAGTCACCATTGCAGTTAGTCATTGGCTCTGTCTTGGTACATTTGCACTGGTCCAGGAAATGGGCAGTGTCTATCTGTTTCCAAAGGATCCAGTGAATACCCAGGGCTGTATAGGAACTGTTCAGTGAGCTGGTAAGGGAGGCATTCTACAGATGGCATTGAAGGCTCTGTGTACTGCACAGTCTCTGTAGCTATATTGTCCCAAACTAACTGGAAGCAGTAGCACCCTAATTTCCTATACAGAATGGAGAAGGGTTGTCACGTAAACAGAGATGATCCATTTACTGTTCTATGTGTTTCTTCAATCTACATAACGAAACAGTTATAACTTTTATTCTGTGTTTTGATTATTGCCAACCAAGTGCTTGGCACTTGGCATGCATTCCCTTTGAATCTCACAGCAATACTTAAAGTGGTGTATCATTATTGCAATTCTTAATCAGAGAAAATAACGGTCATATAAATTAAATAAAAGTTCATACAGCCAGTAGATGGAAGTATTGAGCCATGTATTCATATACCTCAGTACTACACGTATGTGATACACATGAACCTACATTGCACGTGCACACAGAGATGTGTGTCATCTATGAAAAAAAATCTACCTGAGATCTAAGAAAAATGTCTATGTTCACTCATTAAGGGTTAAGTGACATTTAATTAACTCTAAATTAAGTGACATGAGTATCTACATGAAGCTAGGTGGTCTAAATAAATACCTAAATGAAGTTCAACTTCATTTTGAAAGTTTCTACAGAACATTTTGTTATAGTTATGACCAAGGAAACATAGTTGGTGGGACTAAAAGGTATAAATATGGAAATTGCTTCATCGTGACACGTATAAATTAGGGTGATTTACTGTTTGTCATATGGAAAGAATGTTTTCATTAACGCATTTTCCTAATAGTGAAACGGCCTCCTGTTGGTAAAACTCAGTCTAGATGCATTTATGCTTCTCAGATCCTGATCATCTTTAAGCACAATACATGCAGGATACGTTTGATCATTCATTGTTAATATTATTTGATGTTCTGTCAAAAATAAATTAATGTGAAAGGAACAGGCAGCACAAAGGATGAGACAAAAGCATTCGCCATCATCTATTGGGATCTTACTAAGTCATCACACAGTCCTTCAGAGTGCATCTTCAGTGCTCTCAGTACTCATGTAGGATGACAGTACATGGCACATGCCAATGGTTCAGTCCATAGCAGAGCTGCAGCACACATGGACTCCATGCCCAGTCATGTCAACTTTGCTTTTCACAGCATTTTGCAAGGTGGTCTTTTCGAGTGATTTTTTCATGGATTTTGATTCTAGTACACATTGTATAAACTTGAAACATTAGGGTCCTTTCATGTCTTTCATGGACATTCTCATTGATTCTATGTCGGTAACTACCAGTGAAGCAGCCCCCAGATTAACCCATTTAAGAATATTACATTCCCGTGCTGATGCTTTGGGCACTAGAATAGAAAGAGTAGATTGAAAGACTTCAATCAGATGGATGCTGTTTGATTTTGCAGGCCAGACTCCTCTCTGTGGCTTGTTCTGGCATCCTCTCATCAAACACATGTATTCATGTTGAGAGTCACTTCTTGGTGCTGTCAACTGCACAGTCATCATTTTGTAAGGTGTAACATAATTCTTAGATCACGGTGGCCAGTCTTCATCCACTTTCTGACATGTGTTGCATAATATTCTGTAATCTGTAATTCAGTTACACAAATATGAGAAATGACAATGTCTCCACTCCCATATTTTTATACATGCTCACATAGAGCTATGTTTCTTCCCATTCTGAATTAATCAGCATGAAATCTATTCATCAGTAGATAGCTCTGATAGTAATGATGTATTAATGATCTCTCAGATCGCTCTTTCTAATATCCATCAGAGACAAGACAGCAATGCCCAATTTATAGCTTGTTCAGTTCCTTCAACAATGACACGCACTAGTTTGCAGTGAATCACACTTTAACAAGAGACAAAAATCAAATAATGGAGGAAAACAGTATGCATCTTGTGATTCTTCCTGGTGAGATTGGTGTCCTCTTCTTCCAGATTTACATCTATAAACACAAGATATTTGACTGCCCGTTTAATGGTTATTTTGGCATTTTCATTGCATTTGGAAATGCAACATGATGCTAGATGAGTTTCAAAAGTCCTGCTCTCCAAGACATGGAGTTTCCTGATCTAGCAGCTGGTCACACAGGCAGGGACTGGTCATCATCCCAAGGTTCACTGTGGGGCAGCAGGGCTTGTTTCCAAATGGACTTGGTTCCGATACCAGCATGACCATACAGTGTAGTAAACTGCCGAACAATAACTACTACAGGCTTAACCCAAGTTCTGTTTTCTCAAACAAGACAGGAAGGGGGTGAGTCTGAGCATTTCTATTGAAGTGTGTCAGTGGCTTTCAGGCTGAGGAAGGCTTTCTATGGAAGAAGGAAGAAGCTATGGGTGAATATGCTGACCTTCCTATGAGAAACATGCAGGAGACCTATGGGCCAGGCCCTAGGAGAGCACCGAGTGGTCAGTTGTGGATGTTCTATTTAAACCTGCAGCTCTGTTGCTGCTTACACATTCCCAACTACATTCTTGCTCATTAGTCCCTTGAATAGCGTGCCCTGCACTTCCTACTGTCCTTAGGGTTTGAACTCAGGTCCATTTACTTTCGTAGCAAGTGTTCTTACCTACTGAGATATCTGCTTGGTCTGCTGATCATATATTAAAGAACTGAGAGAATATTATCTTTTGTTTTGTTCTGCTTTGTTTTATGGCATTTCTTTTTCTCTCCTTTGTAACTATTAATGAATGTGCAGGCCCTAATTTAGACAGTCTGATTTGGGGCTTCTTCACCGTGCACAATGCTGGCTTGTGAACATGGCTGAGTGATTAAACCCTTTAGTATCCTTCACTATAAAGCAACATCTGTAACACAGCACCTATCTCTGTTTCTTGTGAGTTGAGCAGCCCAGAGCATAGCTCACAGAGTAGTGCAAGAATGAGTTCCTCAGAGTAGAATTAATTTTTATTATAAACTCAAGTGGAAGAAACAGGATAGATCACTTCCTTCGTGAGAATTCTCCTGCTCTACCATTGTGATGGACTAGAGATAGATACCACATTTTGTCATGTATCTGACCCCACAGTAATGGCAGAAGTGAGTATGTTTGATAAATGTTGGTGAGTCTGCCTCATGCTTTCCAAGTGAGTACTGTTAACCTTAGCCCCAGGAAGGACACATACGAGTGCCCTCTGTATCTTGTCAGGTTTGGTTTTTTTTCCAACTTTTATTAGATATTTTCTTCATTTACATTTATCCAGAAATTTCCCTATACCCTCCCCCCTCCCGGGCCTGCTCCCCTACCCACCCGCTCCCACATCTTGGCCCTGGCGTTCCCCTGTATTGGGGCATATAAAGTCTGCATGACCAAGGGGCCTCTCTTCCCACTGATGGCCAATTAGGCCATCCTCTTCTATATATGCAGCTAGAGACATGAGCTCAGGGGGTACTAGTTAGTTCATGGTTATTCTTCCACCTATATTGTTGAAGACCCCTTCAGCTCCTTGGGTACTTTCTCTAGCTCCTTCCTTGGGAACCCTGTGTTCCATCTAATAGCTGACTGTGAGCTTCCACCTCCATGTTTGCCAGGCATTGGTATAGTCTCCCACGAGACAGCTATATCTGGGCCCTTTCAGCACTATCTTGCTGGCATATGCTATAGTGTCTATGTTTAGTGGCTGATTGTGGGATGGATCCCTGGCAGCCACAGTCATTGGGTCCATCCTTTGGATTCAGCTTCACACATGATCTCTGTAACTCTTTCAATGTGTGCTTTGTTCTTAATTCTAGGAAGGGGTGACTTGTCCACATTGTGATCTTCCTTCTTCTTGAGTTTCATGTGTTTAGTAAATCTTGGGTAGTCTAGGTTTCTGGGCTAATATCCACATATCAGTGAGTACATGTTATGTGAGTTCTTTTTTGATTGGGTTACTTCACTCAGTATGATGGCCTCCAGATCCATCCATTTGCCTAGGAATTTCATATATTTATTGTTTTTAATAGCTGAGTAGTACTCCATTGTGTAAATATACCAAATTTTTTGTATCCATTCCTTTGTTGAGGGACATTTGGGTTCTTTCCAGTTTCTGGCTATTATGAATAAGGCTGCTATGAACATAGTGGAACATGTGTCCTTGTTACCAGATGGAATATCTTCTGGATATATGCCCAGTAGAGGTATTGCAGGATCTTCTGGTAGTACTATGCCCAATTTTCTGAGGAACCACCAGACTGATTTCCAGAGTGGTTGAACCAGCTTGCATTCCCACCAACAATGGAGGAGTGTTCCCCTTTCTCCACATCCACGCCAGCATCTGTTGTCACCTGAATTTTTGATCTTAGCCATTCTTACTGGTGTGAGGTGGAATCTCAGGGTTGTTTTGATCTGCATTTCCCTGATGATTAAGGATGTTGAACATTTTTTCAAGTGCTTCTCAGCCATTCGGTATTCCTCAGTTGAGAATTCTTTGTTTAACTCTGTGCCCCACTTTTTAATGGGGATATTTGATTTTCTGGTTGTTTTTAGTTCTGTGCACATGTGTATATGTACACACATGGGTACCCTGAACCTGGAGTTGTAGGTAGTTGTGTGCCTCCTAATGTGGATGCTGGAAGCCAAGCTTGAATTCTCTGGAAGAACAGTGTGAGCTTTTAACTTAGCAGTTAATCTTTTCCAGTTCACATGAAGTTTACTATTGTTATTGATGCTGGCAGTGGGAATTTTGCCCATTTTTAGTATAATCTCACATTGTAACCTGGCCATGTGAACCTAGGTACAGGGTACATCGTGAAATGAAGCTGTGCATACAGATGACTCTTTTCTTAGAACACTACAGTTTTGCCACTTGTCTTTGATTTTGGCATCTGTTTCTGTAATAGTTCTTTCTTGGAGATTCTTAATTAGCATTACTTTAAAAAAAATCCCTCAGGTTTTTATTTGTGTGCCATACAGACACCTGCCTTAGTGAGTGTCTCTCCAGGGTCCTAAAGTGTCCAGTAGTTGTGCATACATCTATCATCGTGTCATGCTTTAGTGCAGTTTAGTTTGTTGATTCCTAATGTATCTGCTTCAGGTTAAAGCAACAGTGACCTAAAAACAAATGCTTGGTGGCATAGAAATTAAATCATTTGTCAGGATTTGTGTGTATGCTTTTATTTATTTAATTAGCCTAAGAATGATATAATGGGCTGAAGGAAAAGCAGAGTAGATATGCTAATTGTTGTGCTTTTATGTTTTTAAAATGTAAAGCTGTCTTAAGACATTTTTGATGATAGAGAGGTGATTGAAAATTGGTGACAGTTCTCCTGGACATGCATAAAGTTGGGTCAGTGTTAGTCTTGTGTCCTGACTATTCCAGCTGCTAGATGAGCTTGTGTGTATCCTGTTAACATTGAGGGCTTATCTTGCTTGCAAGACTATTCTTAGTCATCTTGTCAATAGAATTCAAACTGGTGCAATCAATCAAATATTGTCAAGTACAAGGCCAGGTGAATTGTCCCAATTGTCCCTAAAAGTCGATCCTTGTAGATATAGCTGCTGTGTCTCTCTATTAATTCTGAACATCAAAGGTTACTGCCATGATTATCCCAATTACACCATAAAATTCTGGTGTTTACTGAATGAATTGAGATGCCTTGAAGATAAATAAAAGAGAGGTGGAACTGGTTCCTGGGGTTTTTAGAGAAAACAATTAGGGCATGGATGTGTGTGAAAACAGCTCTTGCATTATCATTAAGATCAATACAAAGTTAAGAAGATAGTACTCTAGGTGCTATGTGTAAAATTCTGATTCCTAAATTCCTAATAAGACTGATGCTTAAATCATGGCTTCACCATGATTTTAGCATTTCTACATTCTCATATTCCCACTGACTATGAGACCATAATGATTCCAGACTGTTTCAACACTCATTTTCCCTCTCCATGGATTCCATTGGTGACCTAGAAATCAGAAAACAAGGCTTGATTGTCACAGTTACCGGGTCACCATAGTAACAGTGGATGCTAAAGCTAATTAAGGGTATCAACCTTGTGGTTTGTGTTTTTGACTCAGTTTTCATCTTCAAAAAATAATTTTTAGGGCCCTAGTGAAAGCACATATGTCCAGTAACATGCATGTGTGCATAGGTTTCATTGTTATTCTCAAGTGTTACTTTAGAGTCCAGAATTCCCTAAACATATTCAGTCCTTTTTTTCTTCCTCTTTCTCATGAATAAGGAAGGATTTTCAAACAGTCGAACACATATTGATCTGTGAACATGTGCTACGTTCTCTTTGGTTTGTTTTGTCTCATTTTTTAATTTCTTTTCTTTTCTTTTGGGGGATTACAATATACTTAGATCATTTCCCTCTTCCCTTTCCTCCCTGCAAACTCTCCAATATAGCATTCCTTGCTCTTTCAAATCCATGGCCTCTTTTGTCATTAATTGTTATTGCATTCATATTTGCACATGTATATATCTAAATTCCTAAATATATTCTTAAATGGCACTATTGCCTTGTGAACTTGAGTGCAGACTTAACTCAGGATGACTGAGGGAAATCACACTGTTGATCTCTTATTAAGACATGCAAAACTATGTGTGGAAACAATATAGCATGCATCAGGAAGGTACTTGCAGAACCTTACTGTCCCCCCCCTTTTTTGCTTGTAAGCACTATTTGTTGTCAACCATAACAATATTTCCTTTGAGGAAAAAAAAAAGATTATCAGAGAAGAGTTAAACAACAGGAATGTCATAAGACATTGAGATTTTCTCCTCTTGTTTCCAGAACCAAACTTTGTGTCTTCCTATGACATCGGAAATTTCACCTACTTCTTCTTCCGAGAAAACGCCGTGGAACATGACTGTGGGAAGACTGTGTTCTCCAGGGCTGCCCGGGTCTGTAAAAATGACATTGGAGGGCGATTTCTTCTGGAGGATACCTGGACTACCTTCATGAAGGCTCGCCTCAACTGCTCCCGGCCTGGTGAGGTGCCCTTCTACTACAACGAGCTGCAGGGTACTTTCTTCCTGCCGGAGCTGGATCTCATCTATGGCATCTTCACCACCAATGTGTAAGTAGCTGCAAATCTTCCCTCTCCTCCATCTCCCACTTGTCCTGAATGGGCCTTTTGTTCTTTGACCTCTGAGGGTTTAAAGTTGCTCTAGAGGAAGTCTTTCTTATTTTCCTGGGCTAACAGCCAAAGAACCACAAAAAGAGTCTTTTCAGTGTGAATTCAGTATTAGGTAAAGATATATGCTTTGCAGGACTTGCTTTAGGAAAGGAAAGCTCATTCCAAATATTTTTCATTTGTCCTTAGGAAAAAGTAGTATTGAATTATTGTATTTTGGATTTCATCTTCCTGATGAGTGAGTGTGTTCTAGACACTATATGAAGTGCCGATGCATATCAGAGCTATTTTTTTTAAAATCAAATAAGTCCTAGGTCTACCACATGCACATGAAACCGTTTGGCACTTTTACAATTGTCGTTGACCTGTTCTCACATTTGTTGGGTAGGAGTAGAGTCTGGGAAATACTCCTAAAAATGCAATGTATAGGTGTGCTTTAATTATTTTTTTTTAGTTATTTTCTTTATTTACATTTCAAATGTTATCCCTTTCCTGGTTTCCCCTCTGAAAACCCCTTTCATATCCTCCCTCCCCCTGCTTCTATGAGGGTGTTCCCCCACCCACCCACTTCCCCATCCTGGCATTCTCCTACACTGGGACATTGAGCCTTCACCAGATGTTTGGGTTTTTGCTGTTGTTGTTGTTGTTTTGTTTTGTTTTTTTGTAGAAAAGTCATACTTTTTTTGCATAATAAAAAGAGCATTGTCTGGAAAGTGTGAGCTTTCTGATCACATTATTCTTGCCTGGACCTCTGCAGTTACCTGAAATGCAATGGCTATTTTCCTGTCTTAGCACCTTGTGTTTTTCTCTTGGGAAGATGTTTCTAACCTCACAACAGATAGTATCTGGCTTAGGAAAGCTTGGGAAGTTTCTGAGCTCTCACTCAGCCTTTCCTTGGTGGGATGTCTCGTGACCCTGCATTTGGCTTGCCTTTCTTTAGCTGTGATACTCTATGAGAAGATCTCAAGAGTATCTACTGCCTGTCTGAGTATTAAGGACCACTCAGGAACTCTGGGAAGTACTACTCTATATGAGCGGTGCCAGTTATAGTTCTATAGTGCAGGTTCCGACTTGGAGCTCCAATCTGGAGATCTAATAATCTACACAAAAGTCAAACAGTTGTTTCCAAAGTAAATAATTTGAAGTAGAAGCAAGGAAAGTGCTCATAGGTGGAACACTGACCCACCCACGTCCATGGCTTTAGTTCTGTTTCATTATTGATGGCTGACTTGCATCCTGGAAAATCTTATCTCTGCCCAAAGTAGCCATTGGGTTACCTTGTAATGTTTTCTCCTCTCTCTCTCTCTGTAATTTCCTTTAATATTTTTGTGTGTATATATGTTTGATATGGGTATATATGTGTATGCATGTATGTATGGGTATACATGTTTTCCAGCATATGCATATGCATGAGTTTGGAAACTAAAACATGATGTTGGATATCTTCCCCAATTTCCATTATTTATTGAAGCACAGACTCTCCCTGAACTAGCCAATCCTGGCCTTCTATCTAGTCAGCCAGTCTCAGGGATCCCAGTCTCTGCCATCCAAGTGCTGGGATTATAGGTAGCCACACCTTTTGCCTGGCTTTTCATGACTTCTAGTCTTCAAGCCTTATACTAGGACAGGAAGTGCTTTATCTACTGAATCATCCCTCCATTCTCCTTTGCTTTACATCACTTTGGTATCTGAAGAAGCCTGCCTACAAATGGTGTGCTGAAGAGCCCCTTACACCATGGCCTCCTGCTTCCTTTTTCTCTACTCTCACCACTATTGATGGGTGTTTATGTTCACCGGATGTAAGCATTCACCACACTGACTGTTTTACTTCAACTTGATGTTAGAAACCTGTAGTATGGATGGTTTGCTGCCACCCTCTTCACAGTGGCCATTTCTATTGTCGATTTGCTTCTCAGACCCAGAATCAGTTTTACTACTTGAAGATTTTCTTTTCAAAACAAAACAAAAGAAAAGAAAAGAAAAGAAAAAAAAACAATAATTTCTGGTTTCTAAAGTTGATTTGCTTCTAAAAACCTTGTTTAAGAAATAGAGTCAGCCGCACAAGATGAATGCTCAGTTGTTCAACTGACATCAATTTTATACACTTTGGGAGTTTGCCTCACATAGCTCTCCATTTGCTGGCTCTGACACAAAAATAACAGCAGCAAAAGCTCCCATTTGCAAAGTTCTATAGGTTCTATGCCTGCCTGTACCATTTCTAGGTGGCTTCTCAACCTTCCTAATGCTGCAGTACTTTAAAACAGTTCCTCACTCCCAGCCATACAATTATTTCATTGCCACTTCATAACTATAAGTTTGCTAGTTATGAATTGTAATGTAGATAACTGATATACAGGATATATGATATACAACCCCCAAAAGGGTCATGACCCACAGGTTGAGAACAACTGATTTAGAGTTGTCAAAATGTTTCAAGTACTGTTCAGGACTGCAAATGTTCACCATCTCAGAAGCCACCCAACATCAAGTTCTCTCCAGACAGACAAGAATCCTCATCACACTTACTTTCAGCTGTTCACCAACTGCATGATGTGCTCTGCCCACCCCTTCCCTGGCTTCCATCTTACCTTTTTGCATGAGGCAACATACTTGAAGAGCAAGAGAGGGGATGAGAAAGGGAGGGGTAGGGAGAGGAAGTAAAGGAAGGAGAGAGAGGAGGACTGAGAAGGGAAATATAGATCCCCTCCTGACTTCAATTAGAAACTATGACTTTCTGTGGCTCTCTCTTAGCACTAAATGGTGGAATGTCTGTTCAGGTTCATTTCCCCCACTTGGAATTCTGGATTTTTCTTCACCTTAGGCATAAGGTGAACTTCATGAGATGGATTACCACTGGAATGTTTGTTTGTCTGTCTATTTGTTTGTTTGACTTGAAGGTTTTCATTTTCTATCATGATGACAGAGAGCTAGGCGATAGCTCAGCAGATAAGAACGTTAGATACTTTTGCATAAAAACAAAGTTTTCTTTCCCAGCACCCACATGGCAGCTCATAACTGTCTTTAACCCTAGTTACAGACAATCTAATGCCCTTTCTGATCTCTGTGGACATCAGGCATGCATATATAAATACAGGCAGACACTCATATACATAAAAATGAGTAATGCTTTTTTTTAAAGTTAGTGTATAGTATAGAGAGTATGTGACCTTCATAGTATAGTTTAATTTTATCTCAGTATAGGTATATATAGAATAAAGTTGTTTTGGGGGCCTTAGGAAAAAATTTTGACTGTGATGTTTCTTCTAAGGGAATTGATAAGTTTAAGAACCTTTTGAAACCTCTTCTATATTAGTTGCAACCAAAATTTAAGTCCTCATAATTCTGGACTAACCAACTGTGTCCCTGGCATCATTATAAAATTTAATTATTATTACTTTTTAATTTTTTATGTATATGTGTGTGCTTATGTCCATCAAATACATGCAGGTACCCATGAAGGCCAGAAGGTTTCAGATCCTTTGGAATTGGAGATACAGGCAGTTGTGAGCCACCCAATGAGGGTGCGGGGAACTGAACTCAGAATCTCTGCAAGAGCAGTAAGCACTCTTAACTGCTGAGTCACCTCTCCAGCAAGCCTCCATTCCTGCATCATTTTCATCTACTGAGTCTCTAAATAAAGTTCTGAGATAATATACAGTATTGACTACACCATCCAATCTGCTTGGTTGCTCATGGAGGCCAGATGGAATACCTGTGTTCCAAAGCTATGTTGACCAATATTGCTTCCAGTTTTTAGTAACTTATTCAGAGGCTGATATAGTAGTGCATAGATGGGTGGGGTCACATGCCTGTGGGGGAGATGCAACAAAAGGAACTGGGTATGCACTTTAATTTCTGCAGGTTGATCTGACTCAAGAGGATACATTGGAAAAATAATAATAGGGGTAGGGTCCTCATGTAGCTCATATAAGCCCTTTCTTCCTTACCTGTCTCTTTCAGAGTAAGTAGAACAGAGAAAAGACAGAGGGTAGATGCTTTAACAAAGGCACTATGCCCAAACAGGGTTCTAGAGAAATGTATCCTTTGCCAGCTCAGATAATCAACCGCCAGGACTTCCTAGGGAGTCCCTGAGCTGATAGCCATGTCTATGTCATCTCAGTTCAGAGTAAATTAGTGTGTCTGACTAGAAGAGGATGTAGTTGTTATTGCACTTGGCATCTTGGCCAAGCAAATGGACTTGGGGATCATGTGGAAAGTAGGAGATATCTGCTTCACCCTCTATGGTCTATGGCATGGGCTGATTCATCTCACTCTCTGTCTAGAACCTTAGGGTCTTTTTAGGGTCTGTAGACTCCTTGTGAAGAACTAGATGGTGTAAGCACCAAAGCTTAGTAGGAAGCTCAAGGTGATTTATGATTACTGTGGATTAGCCATCATCTGTCAGGTAACTGGTTGAGGCTAGCCCTTGCTGAGTGTCTGCTCCTGACCCAGGAGAGTTGTGTCTCTGAGTGTTACCAAAGTCTAGCCATATGCCCTAAGTCAATTTCCTCCTTGAATTTAGGAGATGTTCATGTTCTACTTTTCCAAACATAGTGAAAAGGAAGATAAGAGCAGCATTCTGAATACATGCACATAAAGCACCAAGTTCTTTTTTATCTCCTTTCTCAGGGCTAGACTCCCAGAACAAACACCATCTTCTATGAGATGTTCTTTGATACTATACACTTTTCACAGAAATATCACAAAGAATTCAAATCCGGATCTTTGTTGCGAAGTAGTCAGGGTGCCGCTCCATATCTATGGGCCTGTGTCGGGCTCTCAATGGGTGGGCTTCATTTCCCTTACAGGGACGTGTCTTTTGCCTTAAGGAGATTCTGAGATTGTACCGAAATGAGAGAAGTCTTCTGGGCTCGGCCCTTCCCCCTCCTCATTGCTTTCCAGATAGAGTTAGATGTGAAGTTCTGAAAGTTTTGTGCTTTTTCTCTAAGATGTAGAAAAAAAAAAGTGACTTATTTCTGACCAAATATTGGCTCGGTGCATTAATATGGAAAATACATCCGTGCCCCTCATTTGGTCTTCATTTTCCTCTGAGAGCGATAGCCCGCTTGAAATGCAAATTTGAGAAAGAAGCATTTGCCATCCCCATACTTAGTCAAAGGGCACTGACCTTGCTGAGCCTTCTGCCTGCAGCTTTCTAGTGGAGCCTGAATTCTGAATTAAGGCTTCACAACTTCATGTCAGTACTTTCTTAATTGTTTTCTTGCCTTTAGACTTATAACTCCCTGTAAATAATAAATGAGACAAATCTGACAGGCACTCCCTGCAAGATACATTCAGTTTATTTATTTATATATTTTTTTAGAGAATGACAAACACAAACACCTGGAGAATTAATAGAAAACAGAGGTTGGCCAAAGGCCACCAAAGGAGGCAGAGATACAGGTGGAAGAGAGGTGGCAAAATGGATGGGTAGCTCCACCTACTGGAATACAAAGCCTGTCGTCTCTGGAATTTAAAATTCAGGAAGCTTTTCAAAATCCCTTGTTGCTCCTCTTGTAGCTGTGTGAATTTAGTCCCAGCTGTCAGGGTCATATCTGCTATGGATCCTTACTTCGTTATCTGAATGTTTTCACATGAGGAAATCTCAAGGAAACCCTGGGCATTGCCCTGCCTTCATCCTCTTGCTATATATAAGAGTCTCAAGTGAGCTTGAAATAGCTAAAGGTAGATGCTACCCTGGGATCAGTGGAGGTCAATGGTCACTGTGGGCTCTGACCAGCCTGTTCCTTCTCCTTTCTCATTCTCCAGAAACAGCATTGCTGCCTCCGCTGTCTGTGTCTTCAA
>CACVCL010023035.1:0-26540 GCA_902729485.2 Mus minutoides
GAATCCTATTTCTCATCATCTACCTTCTCTGGTGTTTAGAAAAAAAGACAGCATGGGCAGCAAAGAAACCTGCCTGCTTTATAAGGGCCTTCCTGTTCCAGGTGTGCAGGATAAAATGTCATATATGGTGTCTGTAGCTGAGGTACAGAGGGACATACAACTGATAAGCTGGATGTTAAAAATTAGAGAGCAACATACAAACTGCTGTATTGTTCTACTCTATATGCATATGTGTGTATATATGCATGCATTTACATAAATATGCATATAAAGGAGATATATTATTTGAGACAGAATCTTGCTATATAGCTCATGCTAGTCTGGGACTCAATATGTCGCCCTGACTGATTTCCAACTTACAATCCTCTTGTCTTTGCCTCCCAAATGTTGGAACTATAGATGTGTGTCACCATGACTGGCCCACTGTGATGGCTTATATTATAACTTTCACAGGATCTAATATTATATAGGAAAGAATTCTTTGAACATGACAGAAAGGAATTGACAAAATTAGGTTAATTAAGATGGGAAGACCAATGTAGATGTATAGGTGACACCATCCCATTGCTGGGGTCTTGGGCTGAATAAAAGACAGAAAAACAAACTGACACTAATGTCATCTCTCACTGTTTCTTGACTAGTGGTCACATTCTGACGTGATGTGACTGGTCATCATAAGCTCTGACCACCATGTCTCCCTCGCCATCATTAACTGTAAGACCTTCAAACCCTGAGTGAAACTAAACCCTTCCTTCCTTAAGTTGCTCTTTGTAAGTTTTTGGTCACAAAGAAGAGTGAGAGGTAGGAGAGAGAGAGAGAGAGAGAGAGAGAGAGAGAGAGAGAGAGAGAGAGATCTTGTGACACACAAATCCTTACATTATTAATTCTAGGGGCACAGGATTCTCTCCCCATCCCGTGATAGAGCTGAACTATACTAGAATGTTTCATTGACTAAGAGTCCCTCACCTTATTGTGATAAAGATTGTGTGTGTGTGTGTGTGTGTGTGTGTGTGTGTGTGTGTGTGCACCCTAGCAAAACCCCAAGCTAGCTGATTAGCACAAGATTACTGAAGAAGGGTACATGATCCCTTGGAGTAAATTATAATATACTTAATTAAGAAAATTTCTTTCCAGAAATATATAGCATGATCAACCTTAATTAGTCTATTTAATTTTGCAATATTGTATTAGAATATTATTTATCTTGATTATTAAATTTTTGTCACCCCTTCAAATTCTGTCCCTAGCATCAACCTGATGAATGCTTGATATCAGATCTCAAAGCTTCCTCACTAAGTCAGAGTTTTCGTAATAGCAGATCTCTAAATTGTTAGGACACAGGACAAAAGTGCAAGAGTAGTGGAGCCAGGAAGTCATATTGGGAGCAGCATGTAGAGGGGAGGGGCATCCTGTGATGGGGAGGAGCATCATGTGGAAGGGAGAAGCATCGTGTGGAGGGGAGGTGCTTCGTGTGTGTGTGTGTGTGTGTGTGTGTGTGTGTGTGTGTGTGTGTGTAGCATTGTGTGGAGGGGAGGAGCTTCGTGTGGAGGGAAGGAGCATCGTGTGGAGGGGAGGAGCTTCGTGTGTGTGTGTAGGGGGGCATCGTGTGGAGGGAAGGAGCCTCGTGTGTGTGGGGGGGAGCATCATGTGGAGGGGAGGAGCATCATGTGGAGGGGAGGAGCATCGTGTGATGGGGAGGAGCATCGTGTGATGGGGAGGAGCATCGTGTGATGGGGAGGAGCATCGTGTGATGGGGAGGAGCATCATGTGATGGGGAGGAGCATCATGTGGAGGGGAAGAGCATCGTGTAGAGGTAAGCATTGTGTGGAGGGAAGAAGCATCGTGTGTGTGTGGGGGGGGGGGAAGCATAGTGTAGAGGGGGATACAGGTGCGCATTAAAAGACACAAGGACTCTGTGGAAGAGCTTGGGGCCACTTCAGATATCTGTTCTTCAGATCTTCCTCATAAGCTCTGTGTAATTGGTGGAAAAGTGGAGGGAGCTGTTTCCTTGTGGACTAGGCAAGATACCTGCTCTTCAGATGTCTACTTGATAAAGTGAGGTACCAAGCCAGGGCAGGAGCACTCCTCCTATCCTGTGACAAGCACTGTGACATGCGTTTGAGAAGTAATAGTGGAGTGTGGCAATATTCTGCAACAACTCAACAACTCACTTGCTTTGGAAGGAAGCCCGGGAGGGAGACTGCTTTCTCCTGGAGGATGCTGGTGCCCTCAAGTGGCTCTGTGGGCTGCTACCGGGCTTAGAAACAGGAAACCACAAACCTGTTCAGAAGCCAGATCAGGGAAGACAAATGGGAACAGGGTTTTCATGGGGCCACAGGCCTGTACGCAGTGTGCTGGTGAGCAGAGCCGTCAGTGGATGTACACATGAATCAAGAAAACTTACTGGTTGCCGTAGCTGGTGGGATGGGGCAGGCATAGGTGGGCATAGAGTTATTTGTTTTTGCAATTTTGACAGTTTAATGTACTCCAAGCAGTGGTATACAGATGGTTAATGCTCAGCAAACACTAATTACATGACTGCATGAGTTCTAGAATTAAACACTTGATTCGGGCTACATTGTCAAGCGAGAGAAGTTCTTGCATCATTACAGCCCTTGACCAATGGCTCAGTCTCGGTGCTCAGGCTGAGCTAGTTTATTTCATCTGAGCTTTTCTGCACAGCTTTATGCATAGCAAAATTACACAGACAATTGCTATGCCTCTGACCTGTTTATATCATCCTATTAGAGAATATGTAGAGTCACGATCTTGATCAATAAAACACAAATTTAATTAAAGCTTTATTTGTTCGTGTGCCATCTTATGTGTTTTTAAAGTACAGTATAATTAATTCCCTATAAGTCTTTCTCTGTATAGAAATATATTTATTGAAAGTTATTAAATTTATTATATATATATATATTATGTTGAAAATCCAAATGTAGATTATGTTTATACTCTCACTTGACAGGCAAAGATACTCTAAGAAATTGAAGTTATGCCCAAATAATTAAACAATATCAAGTGGTAAAAGCAGGGATTAGAATTCTGTGTTTGAGTCTCTCCTGTCCTCGGGCTCCATTCCCTCTGTCACTTTACTTCAGCAGAGAAAAAAGTAAACTGCAAGAAAGCAAACTATTTTAACTATGAAAGGTGACCCGAAGAAAAATCATTTCAAGACCAAGTCCGTTGCAGCAAAATTCATTAGCCTCCTCCAGGATGAAAGCTGGTGTCTGGGTGACATCCCAAGGTTACCAATGCTTGTCAGTCCAACAACTCGCAGACTATACATGATGGGGAATCTTTGGGGTTTGGCATCAAAGGAGAAAGGATGTAAAAATGGCCCTGATGGATGTTCTGAGGTTGTTTGATCTAAATCCAGAGAAAATAGCAGCTATCACAGCTGATGGAGTACCCGCTATGACTAGGAAGATGAATAGGAGGGAAGAAAAAAAAATTAAAGTCAGAAAAGCTTGTGCCAGACATTTTATCATATCTTTTTATTTTATTTTTTACAAACCAAGCTTGACAACTTGGAAATCCCTTTGTGTGGTTTATAAAATAGTGAATTCTAAATGAAGGCCCATATTCACCAACAGACCAAGCAATTATGTAAACAATTTCTGTTCCCCAATATGGCTAGTCGCCACTGCGTTTTCAAGTCAGATCACTTCCGTGAGCTGGAACAGTAATACATATGATGCATATCTTTGAAGTGCAGGCTTTCAGACGTGGCGAGGTGTCAGTTTCCCAGCGTCCTGGTGACAAGAAAGGTACTTGTGCTGTATTTCTGCTTCTGATTTACACTCAGAGAGGAGTCAACTGAAAGACAAAATTCTGGGCTGGCTGATAATTTGCATTCTTGTTTCATTTTTCCTGTGGAGAGTGGTGTGTATTCTCTGATTTCTTTACTATGGCTGTTTGTTAGAGCAGACTCATCTTGCCTACACACACACACACACACACACACACACACACACACACACGCACAGAGAGAGAGAGAGAGAGAGAGAGAGAGAGAGGCCCTCACACATAATTCTTTCAAGTTACAGCTAGCCATGCAGTTGCTCTACGTGGCTGCTTTAAAAGACTTTACTTGTGTCTGTGCTGGTTGCTTCGTTAGTTTACAATCTCCCAGAGAACAAGTGCCCAGTGTATTGCGCCCTTTGTGTTCTCCACACACAGTGAGTGCTCGATAAACGCTATTGACCGACTGACACGTCTCCCTCCTTTTCCCTTTGTCTCCAACACCTCTGTTTTTTTTTAAAGTGGCAATAGTCCCCTCTCTGGGCTTATCAAAAGCTCTTTCCAGCCTCTAACTTTTTCTTTATGTAAGATTTTTTTTTAAGAATAGACAAAATATAGGTGGAAGGAAACTGATATTCTAGTGACCCTTAACAATAAATCCTGTTTTTAATTGGAGAGTGGCAAGGGTCTAGCAGAATGGAAGCTTTTACCCCAAGAACAACCAGAGCAGGAACATCTCTGTTGAAGGAGCCATTAAAAAATAATAATGCCTCCTGCCTGCCCTACCCACTCCACCAACTGAATTCAGGGTATTAATGGACAGCAGTGTTTTATTTTTCTTTGGTTATACAATGGGTCAGAGACACTGTCTATATTCAGTGTCTCTGTTGTTCTCTCACAGAACTTAAATAACAGTTGCTTCTCCTTTTGAAGGAGACACCCAAATCGCAATTATTTTTTTAACCTTACCTTAGGAAAAGACTTGGTGTTTCAGTGATACCCAGAAATGTGGACTTTTCACAAGATTAAAGTGTGGCCTGCATCAAGTCAAACATTGTTTGATCTTTCACAGGCCAGGTTATGTGCCTTGATAGCTGTTTGCTTTCTGCATCACAGCTATTATGGATCGTGGAGTTGTGTTGATGATAGCAACGGCAAAATTGTACCCTTGTCACTTCCCTCCATCTGTGTCAGTCGCCTGCAAAAGGCACTGGTGAGGAAAATCTCAACTTCATGTGGCACCCGTTCTTCAAAGACTCCACTCACAGCAATTAGAGCTTAAGGCAGCATTCTCTCTAGTGTTGCCTCTATGTCCTAGGTATCTTCTTCTAACAGTCCTTTTTAATGCTGACCAGATCAAAAGAATACCCAGAAAAGAATGCACGGATACAGGTCACAGAAGATCAGTATGAGAATCTTGATAGCATTCCTCACATTGTTCATTTGCTGGCGCTGTGTCTGCCTGGAGCAGATACTGGCGCTTTGTCTATAACCACTGAACAGCCCTCTCCTATTCAGGTCTTGCTGGCACCAGCAACCAGCATGAAAAAAAAAAAAGATGACTTTGAGATGTGATGCTCACAACTGTACTGCCAGCACTTGGAAGACAGAGAGACAAGGATTGATGAGGTCAAGACCAGCCTAAACTACATGGACAAGTGAGACCCTCTCTCACTGAAATGAAAACAAACAATAAAATTTAGGACAAGGAGGACTGCATATGTTAGTTTGCTTAAGACTCAACCAGTATTCCAGGGTAAAAAGTGTGTTTAGGACTCAGTCTCTGGAAGTCTCAAAAGATGGCACACTCCATGTTTTAAACTATGGCTGATGTGGGACAGATGTCCACTCTTCACTAGCTGTAGTTTCTGAATGGTACCAGGTCTCTCTTCCTGTGTTTGAAAACACAGCAAGTTATGGATGACAGGACAAGGAAATGACAAACTGCAAGGTGTGTTGAGGCTCCAGCTTGCTGCACAGGTCTCTTTCCCTTGGGCAGGTCTATGGAGTGATCTTCTTGCTCAGAACAAGCTCAGGAGGAGTAGCCGCTCAGGCAATGGACCATCCCATAGAGGGAGGATAGACATCGCCACATGCACTTGTGAAAGGGTCTTGGAGGTCTTGCCTTCTGAGTTTTTGAACCAAATAGAGGAAACTGAATGTTTGGAGGCAAGAACAACAGCTGCACTATCAACATGCTACTAGATCGTCCTAGGTCCAGGAAGATCATAGTGTGTATATCAGGCATGGACTTGAGAGGTGGCCACATTTCACAGAGGAAAGCCATAGTGTAGATACCGTAGATGACCAGCCCAGCAGTCACACAGATGGTAGGGAGCAGAGTTGGGATTAAGCAGCCTGGTTTGAGCCTGCTCTTGTGACCACCAACCAGACAATTGTCACAGGGAAATATCCTATGCGACATGTTCTCATCTTCACGTCTTGTCATTTTCCCCACGGAAATGAAGACATGAAGGTGTGGTGTGCTGGGGTCTGTGTAGTACATGAAGGTGTGGTGTGTTGGGGTCTGTGTAGTACATGAAGGTGTGGTGTGTTGGGGTCTGCGTAGTACATGAAGGTGTGGTGTGTTGGGGTCTGTGTAGTACATGAAGGTGTGGTGTGCTGGGGTCTGCGTAGTACATGAAGGTGTGGTGTGCTGGGGTCTGCGTAGTACATGAAGGTGTGGTGTGCTGGGGTCTGCATAGTACATGAAGGTGTGGTGTGCTGGGGTCTGCGTAGTACATGAAGGTGTGGTGTGTTGGGGTCTGCGTAGTAGTTTTCTTGGTGAGATTCTTCGGTTTTGATGTCACCCCTGGAGCTCAGGGTGCCATCTCTGCTCTCTATGATGGCTGCTACAAGTCAAAGGATAATCTACTAAAAGAAGCAGGCCCACAGTAGTTCTTTATAGTGCAGCAAGTGGTCCTGTGTGGAAGTCATCACCCTATCACTGGTTTGTCTCTTCTTGCCACCATCTTCTGACTTTCACATACATACCTGTTTTCCTCATCAACATGATTTGAGTATAGATGTCAAAACCCATTCTCTTTCCCAGACAGATGGTACAATCCATCAGGGAAATCCAGCCAGTGAAATCCTCTAATAGTCACGTCTGGAAAATATGCAAGGTGTGATAATTACTCAGGTGAGAATTTTTTTTCTTCCCAAGAGGACAGGCAGTTATTTTGACAGCTAATTTCACTGTTAGAGATTAAGTTTACATTGTCAGTTAATGGGAATGCACCAGGTAATAATCATGAGCTCTGGGGGAATAATCTGGATGCCATTTCCAAATGTCCTTTATGGAAGCATATGGCCACATCCTCCACTTCATCGCCAGGTCAATCCACACTTGCTCTTTAATATGGCCTGTTCTTCATGCACCAGCGCAGTCTCCAAGCTCGGCGCATTTGTTTTCTCCCCCATGGTGTTGGAAAGTTGCTTAAGCCTCCGATTATTGCTTTGCCATGAGCTCTGATCACTCTTCTGCATAGCAGGCTTTCAGATGTCATCTTTAATTTGCGATATTAATATTGAACTCCATCACCGTTCAGTGATTTTACTGAAGTATTTACATATAGACTAGCAAAGTGTTTGGGCTGTGCATTGCAAACTGTCCATTCCTAATTGGAACCGTAAAGTTCCCCACAGCATCTGGATGACATGGATATGATTTCTGGTTATAAAGCGGCCACGGAAGTTTGCTTTCAAAAACAAATGAGATCTGCTTTTACAGCTCTGGATTGCCTTACCATTCAGACCATTAATGACGGGTGGTGACGGTGGTCTGAGAACTGCTTTTTTTTAACTATCTCTCATACTTTTAAGAAAGATTAACTATCTCAAAGGGTTTTTCACGGAGAGCCACATTTAAAATTAATGAACTAATTAGTTAAGAAACGTATTACTTTATTATGGAACGAGAAACCTTGCACCGTAATGATCGTGTGAAACGCACGGCATGTCCTTTTATTTTATGACATTACAGGAAGGTGGACTTGTTAAGGAACATTTGGACTGCTGCTATTAATTATCAGATTTAAAGATCACCTCATCCTGTGAGAAAGATGGATTAGCAGTCACCGTTTGTGAGTTTCCAAAGGATGAAATAGAGAGAGCGAAAGGATAGAAATGGGAGCCTCTTCCCAGCTGTGTTGTTAGATGACCTTGTGCCCCGGTGTGTTTAAATTGCTTACTTCCTATAACTCTATAAACTTCTGTGTTTTCATTTGCTGGATTAGATTGAAGTGTCAACTATATTTGATGAATGGCATTGGTAATATATGTTCATGTTCGTCTTTGCTCTTTCTGCTTTTATTTATATAGAGTCAGGATAATTTATTTCTCCTGAAAAAGCTTTCAGCAAAAAACATTTTTTAAAGTACAAATACTTTTTAACAGGACTCTGGGGTTTGTGATGATCAAATCAGTCACTCTTCCTTCTTCTGTTCAAGCTTCCCCCAACCTTGCTTACTTTTTCCCCCCTCCTCTTAAACTAGGGAGTCAAAAAGAATACAGGGAAGTGCAGTGGTTTACCCAAGCTAAGTGAACCTGTAACACTGGAGACAAGACTCAAACTGAGTCTGTCTGTGCACATGTTAGTGAAATGAAATGGAGAATATCATAATTATCTGGATAATTTCATTTAAAAATACAAGTCAGAAGCTTTGCCTCTTCATATACTTTATTCTCTTAGAGTAGGCCAGACGTTCTACTGTGGGCTTTTTCTTTTTCTTTTCTTGTAGTTCTAGCTAGATAAAATTTCTTTCTTTCTAATGAGCCATTGGGAAGGAAACCCTAGTACTTTTGAGGTTGACTTGGAGTGCTTAATTATTCATACAACCAGTTACTCACTCTGTATTTTTGCTTAGACAACACTCCCAATCTATTAGGTTTAGGTTAATTGGCATCTGATCTGTTTCAGACCCAGACCCAGACCCGGACCCGGACCTGGACCCAGACCCAGACCCAGACCCAGACCCGGACCCAGACCCAGACCCAGACCCAGACTCAGACCCAGACCCCCCCCCCCACACACACACACAGACACAGACACAGACACAGACACACACACACACACACAAACACAGACAGAGAGAGGCAGAGAGACACACAGAGAAAGAGAGACAGAGAGAGAGAGAGAGACAGACAGAGAGAGACAGAGATCACAATGTCAGCCTATTACAATCTAACAACTACCCCCCACATAGTACTTGCTGTGAAATAGACCAATAAACACAAAGGAAAATTTAGGCAAATGCCTTGTCTGTCCTTTTCTTCTTTTGGGGGACTTGTTTTCTTGTTGATTTTTCTGTTGTTTGTTTGTTTGCCTTCCATGAATTTCACCATAGTTATTGGAACCTGCAGTCTTTTACAGTTTTCTTAAAGGCTGCAGAGACAGTGATAAATATGCTAAAATGCCCAGGTTAAGTCTGTTCACTCACACATGCTAGCCTGTGTGTAGCTCTGTGCCCAGGTTCAGTGTGCTCACTCACACACACTAGCCTGTGTGTAGCTNTCACACACACTAGCCTGTGTGTAGGTCTGTGCCCAGGTTCAGTGTGCTCACTCACACACACTAGCCTGTGTGTAGCTCTGTGCCCAGGTTCAGTGTGCTCACTCACACACACTAGCCTGTGTGTAGCTCTGTGCCCAGGTTCAGTGTGCTCACTCACACACACTAGCCTGTGTGTAGGTCTGTGCCCAGGTTCAGTGTGCTCACTCACACACGCTAGCCTGTGTGTAGGTCTGTTCTTGCTTTGCACATCCATTTTTCTCTGAGCCACAGTAATACCAATCACTGTGATGCACTGTCAGGTGACAAAATCACAGCACACTTAGTTATAGACCTTATTCACTTTTATTTGGGATTTATAAATCAGGATAATCTCCACTCTACTGGCCTTCAAACTGGGCAAGACAACAGTGTGTTTATATAGCAGGGATCAACACAGAGATCAAGACTGAAAAAAAGAATTGATTAATGAAAGATAATTTTAGGTAATCTCCTATGCATAATAATTAAGTGAAGTCTTATTTTCTAGAAAACATACCTGTTTGGAGGATCTGTCTGTTTCCTACAAATTTAATTTAGTTATGTGGCATTTAGGATGAATGCCTCCATTTAGGTTTGGTCTGATCTGTTGGGGGTATTGTGGGAGTTCAGTCCACAGAATCCCCTGCAAAGTGTGTGTGTGTATGTATGCACACACATATAATGGTGTGCGGATGCCTGAGCTCTTTCCAGGAGACCCCCCCCCAGAAGCTGTCCATTTGGGTTTTTGAGACAAGGACCCTCCTCACTGGCTTGGAATTCACCTATTTGAATAGATTGTCTGGCCACTGAATCCAAGGGATACTCCTGTCCTGGTCTTTCCAGGGTTAGGATTACAGAGATAGGTATTGCTACACACAGCTTAATTTATTTTTATTTTTAAAATTAATTCTTTGAGAATTTCGTACAGACACACCTATTTAGCTTTGTTGTTTCCCTAATTCTCCTAGATCTCCCACCAATGCTGTTCTTTCTTTTTTGTAAAAAAAATTATGTCTTGACCATTTGACATCTAATAGTATTCTTGTTTAATAAAATCTGAGCAGAACTCCCAAGATTTAACACTCACCACACTAGAGCTAACTCCTTCTAGTATAGTTTTCTTATTTTATGTTTTTGGGAAGATGTTTTTAACTGTATAGTCCAATAAGTTAAGTGTTCCTTGGCCCTCTGTATTTCTATAATGCTACATTCAATATTTTAGCAAATCAATTCTGTCTACCCTCAAAATATGACCAATTGTGGCCCACGATGCCCACTTCCCACCATCTCTGCCATCTTCCTCTGTCCTTTCCAATGCTTTGGATTTTACCACTCGCTTCCAGAACAATACTCACTCCTCTCCCCTTGGCTCGTTCTATTGCTAGCATCTTGAACTTTTGATGTTTTCCCTTTCTTGGAATATTTTTTCACATCTTCATGATTTACTCCATTGTCCTTTTGATATCTTTGTTCAGAAGCCAATTTGCCAGTGAAGATTTTCTTAATCACCTTATTTAGAGCTGTGCACCACACTTCCTGTACTCTCCATCTTCTTTTCTGTTTATAGAGCATGTTACCATAAATTTGCATAGACATATGCACTTGATATATACATTAATACATTTTAACATAAAATGTTACATTTTAGCCGGGCGTGGTGATGCATGCCTTTAAACCCAGCACTTGGGAGGCAGAAGCAGGTGGATTTCTGAGTTCGAGGCCAGCCTGGTCTACAAAGTGAGTTCCAGGACAGCCAGAGAAACCCTGTCTTGAAAAACATTTTTTAAAAAGTTACATTTTGATAAATAACAATGCTATGGTAGATACTATGTATATGCATAAATGCCCAGACATCTACTGTCTATGCTTTTTTTCTGTATATACACAAACATAAGCTATCTTTTCTACTAGAATATCAATTCTGCAAGGGCAGACTTTGGTTATGCATTTTATTGCTGGATACACATGCTTAAATAGTATCTAGACCTCTCTGCTCCCTTGCCTTCTTGCTCCTGCTCTGTCCCCCACCCCTTCCCCACTCTCTCTCCTCACGCTCATGGCCAGACTCTACTGCTCTTCTCTACTCTCTCTGCCTTTCTCAGCCTCTACTATCCTCTTAACTCCCCTCCCCATGCCCTGAATAAACTCTAGTCTATACTAAAAATAAGATAGTATCTGGAACATAGTAGAAGCTCAGTAAATCATTTTAAATAAATGATAAAATAAATCAGTAAACTAATAACATAACATAGCTTATTTCCTTTTGAAGTACCTCATGAGTGAGGCTTACTATGCATCTTTTCAATACTAAATACTATGAAATTCTTGATATTCCAGTGTGTGTGTGTGTGTGTGTGTGTGTGTGTGTGTGTATCTTGTATTTGCATGAATGTATGTGTGTGTATACCTATGTGTTTTATTTAGGGTTACTATTGTTGTGATAACCACATCCAAAATCAACTTGTGGAGGAAAGAGTTTATTTTTCTTACACCTACAGGCAACAGTCTATTGTTGAAGAAAGTCATGGCCGGCACTGTACAGAAGCCTGGAGGTGCACTGCCTGCTCCTTATGAATTGCTCACCCTGCTTCTCTATAGCAACCAGAATCATTTGCTTGGGCTGGCACCATCTACAATCACCTGTGTCCTCTCACCTAAATCTCCAGTCGAGAATACTCACTACAGCCTTGACCACAGGCTAATCCGGTGAACATTTTCTCAACTGAAGTTCCCTCTGCCATAGGGACTCTAGCCTGTGTCAAGTTGACATAAAAACTAGCCAGCACAATATGCATGCATGGAGACCAAGAGGAGGAGGATGCTGCCTTGCTCTGTCACTCTGCCTGATTCCCTTGCAGCAGAGCCTCTCACTGAGCTAAGGTAGTAGCAAACAAGCCAAAGATCTATCGACATTTCTCAGTTGACGAGCTACTGTGTCAGAGTTCCAGGCATGTGCAGACACATCGAACTTTCCTTTTTTATTTTTTTTATTGGTCATTTTATTTATTTACATTTCAAATGTTATTCCCCTTCCACAACCTCCTATTCCCTCCCCTCTTCCTCCTGCTTCTATGAGGGTGCTCCCCCACCCACCCATTCAATCCCACTTCACTGCCCTAGCATTCCCCTATGCTGGGGCATAGAGCCTCCACAGGACCACCTTTCACTGATGCCAGATAAGGCAGTTCTCTGCTACATATGCATCTGGAGCCATGGGTCCCTACATGTGCACTCTTTGGTTGATGGTTTAGTCTCTGGGAGCTCTAGGGGGTCTGGTTGGTTGATATCGTGGTTCTTCCTATGGGTTGCAAACCCCTTCAGCTCCTTCAGTCCTACCCCTAACTTCTCCATTGGAGACCCTGTGCTCAGTCCAATGGTTGGCTGCTAGCATGACATATCCAACGTTTAATGTGTGTACTGGGGATTCAAATACAGGTCCTTGGGCTTGCACATCAACTTGCTGCGCACACTAAACCATCACCCCAGCTCTCATATTCTGTTTTTTAGCAACAAAAGTGTCTTTTCCATATGGCTTGACTTGTATGTAGTCTATATTAGACTGTTTTTAACTTTTGCTTCCATCGTCTTCTTACATATTTAGCCAGTATCTCTCAAGAACTGGCATGACGTGTGCATTTCATGTTCTTCTCTGCTATCACTATAATAAGAGCCCTTGTGAGTAAGAGTCTGCCAATATCAACCACGACCTGGTCAGTAAGCGCTGGGATGGAAACACATGAGAACTGTGAAAGCACGGAACACTGCAGATGCTTGCCTCTCATTAGTCTCCTTTCAATGCTTCTAAGTCTCGGTTGACCAACAGACATCGCCAGTCATAAATAATTATGCTGATACGTCCATGTACAACACCAGACATGGCAGAGAGACTTTGAAAAGAACAATCGTGCACAGGGCGGGGTAAGTAAAAATATTAATGGTTCATTTGAACATTTTCTAAATACGGGCTTTTATGTTGCTTTGTGGGCAATTAGAAGATGAGCTTTGGAGAAAGACTTGACCATGGGGTAAAGATGTAGCTGAAGAACTAGAGAGTGGGAGTAACCCAGGAGCACAGGTAATTCAGAGGTTCCTTAGTCTCTGTGTAGATGGGTGACCCACAAGGGCCTCGGTTGGTTTTTAGCTGGCAAGGGTGGTAACGAGGCAGCAGGCACAGAAAGGCAGGAAGTGGCGGATTTACAGAGACTCTCACCTCTATCTCTGCACCTGGAGAGGAATGCCGATCCCTGGGCCCAGCCAGGAGTTACTGAGGTATGGAGCATACATTCTATGCTCAAATCATCTCAACATGTGCACTAAGCACTCATAAACCATGAGCTCTATTTTCCTGTTGGAAACCATATTTTCTGTGATTTAAATATGATTTATCTCCCTGCAAGTTCAGTGTGGAACCAAATTTCTCAGTGTGCTACAGTATTGAGAAATTGAGCCTAGTTGAAGATGTTTGGACTATCTTGCTTGGTGGGAAATTAGAAGATGAGCTTTGGAGAAAGACTTGACCAGGGGGTAAAGGTGTATCTGAAGAACTAGACAGTGGGAGTAACCCAGGAACACAGGTAATTCAAGTGGAGCTCTTACCAGTGGATGCATGCCTTGCTTGAATCCTCACTGTCAGAGGACCTGATTAGCTACCATGAGAATGGATTTCTTACAAAGCTAGGTTACTCCTCACCTTGCCTCTCACTCGGACCCTCTTGCTCTTTCATACCAAGCAGCATGAGACTCTCACCAGGTACAGATGTCAGATGAAGAACTGTCAGCAAAAATTAACTGTTGTATAAATGGTCAAATCATGACATCTCACTGCACGAGCAGAAAGTGGACTAAGGTCCACATGGAAGCTCTAATATGAAATGCCTGTCCCAATATTGTACTTGCATAGAACGAGCCCACTCTTCGTGTCTTCTTTACCTTAAAGCAGTTTGTAAGGAAGGAGTTCCCTATGGCAAGATAGGAACGCAACTGCTTCTTCTTCTGCAAATGTAAGTAATCTTTCTTTGACTAATGGATCACTGGACACAGGCTGACACAAAGTCATATGCAGACGAATTTTCATACTTTGTTTTCCTCAACGTTTGAAACTTTTTAGGCAAGGCTCACAAACTGCAGGAGAGTTTCTATGTATCTTTGCTGTCCAGCTTTCTCCAATATTACCCTGTTACATAATCATAATGTATTATTAAAGTCTGAAAACTGACAGTGCTATACTCCTATTAGCAGGCAGAGGGACTTTAGCTTATAATGACCTCGGAAGGACTCCTATCTTCAATTGCATCTGCTTTTGCCTAGGGCATTACAAAGTCACTCAGAGCAGCATCTCCTTTTTACACTTTCCTCTGTCTTACTGATGAACTATGATCATTAAGAAGTGGACGGTTGGAGAGCGAGCGAATGTACAAGTGAGCTTTAATCCAGCCAAGTCTTCCCAGTTTTACCTCTCTTCTAGTGTCCATAATTGGTCAGGTCGTGGGTCTTTGCTGGTCTCTGGGAAATGTGACTTTCCAGTCAACTCTCCTAATCACAGTGCCAATTCCCAGTCCCACATGGAGGACCTACCATGGGAACAGCCTTTTGTCTCCAGGTTGCTGTGAGTGGATGGGCTGTGTTTTAGCTGACGAGCTTCCATCTCTTTAAATCAGACCCAGTTATTTCTACACCGCCATGTGGCTTTTTCATTTCCCCTCCCCTGCCGTCCACCTCGGACTTTATGATTGCAGTCCACACAACCTAAAAATTGATTTTTCCATGTGACTTGACTATAGATGGAGGAGGATGAAAGTGCTTTCGACATGGCTCAAGCCACGTGAGGGAGCTATTCTGTCTTCCTTACCTGTGCCTTAAAATCCCAGCTTCAGGAATTCAAAGCCTTTCCTGCATCTTCTTGAACAAAAAAAAATCTCTTTCAGGACAATATGAAGATTAATTAAAATGCCACCTCAGTGACAATAGAATGACTAGCCATCTTCGCTTGTGGAAGATCTAACACCTTGTTAACCCTGGGGTGTGGCAGTAGGTTGATACAGTCATCTCCCATATATCTAAAGGTAGACTGTACAAAAGTAAGACAATTATTTAGGAGATCCTTCAATGGTATGGGTCCCTAGACACTGGAATTTGACAAATTGTTGTTAATATGTAGTAGGGTTTCAATTTTCCTTCTAAGTTCATATTTAATTGCTATTTAGGTAGGCTTTGTGTGCAAGCTGCTTACATGTTTCCTTTATCTGACAAGGCCTTGGTGAAAATGGAAGAGACAAGTCCATGAAGCTGTTTCTTGGTGAGCGAAGGGAGGAGAGTAACCTCACTTTAACCTTAAGCAGACCCACTACAGTCCTGTGGACCACTGCAGCAATCACAGCAGATGGCTTAGGTAGTGTGCCAGGCCCCACCCCTTCATACTATCTTCAGAGACTCAAACATTTAGTAGCAACGAGGATTTAAAATGTTATTTCTGAGAGTCAGCCTCACGCATACGTGAGGCAGTGAAAATGACCTGTCTTATCAGTTGGAGAAAAACCAATTTCTCAAGCAAGGAGAACCTGGGAGGACTGGGGTCTCCCGCATTCATTTCTCAGTGAGAGCAAAGCATATGCAGGTCTCTGACAGTTTGCTAAAGGATATTCATACGAAAAAGGATGGGAACTACACAGGAAATTAAAGGATAACCTGATGGTCATGTAAATAATTAGGTTTAGGTGAAGAAAGAAAGAAAGAAAGAAAGAAAGAAAGAAAGAAAGAAAGAAAGAAAGAAAGAGAAAGAAAGAAAGAAAGAAAGAAAGAAAGAAAGAAAGAAAGAAAGAAAGAAAGAAGGAAGGAAGAAAAGCTTAATACTCGTTTGGGTAAATTCCAATCCTGGAATCTATGTTGAAGCTGATGACTAATGTTTCCTTTGGCTTCACTTAAATTGTGTGTGTGTGTGTGTGTGTGTGTGTGTGTGTGTGTGTGTGTGCGCGCGCGCGCGCGCGCACTTTTCTGTGATGGTCTCCATTTACTATAAAGAGAAGTTTCTTTGATGAGGGGTGGTAGCAGTAGCTACCCTTATCTGTGGGTACAAGGATAAGGTTTAGCCTGTAGTAATGAATTATCCTGGTCTATCAGAGTGGTGGGAGTAGATACTTTTCTAAGGTTTACGTTCTCACCAGCCCTGGGAAGCTGGCTAGGTTTCTAGTGTGTGGCTTGATTTCTTTCCTGTTCGGTGAGTCTTGGTTGTCACTGACATGTGAATGCCACTTCTGACACCTTTATGCACATCTTCCCATGCCGGTACTTGTCATAGGTGTTGCAGCAGGGTAGGGCTGTTTAATTGCTTCCTTCTTTTGGCAGCTTTTATGATACTTTCTGGACCTGTGGAAGCCAGACTGAGTGAAAGAGGCTTTCACGTCAGATCTGTATTGAACCAGCTGAGTTGTGTGTTCTAAGTGTATAGTAGATTCAGTAGTAGTGGCTTACCCTCAACCCCTGAGAGGAAATGACTGAAGATCTATATTGTTTGGGGAGTCACTTAAATTCCCTTGACTAACTCATCGTAAGGAGGTTTCTCATGTCTCCTACTGAGTTTTTGCTGGTCTGTGATTTTTGTGGGAAACATTGGCAGCCCAAAGGGTTTAACACTCTGAGCCTGTCTCTGTCTCTTTTCTGCTTTTCTCTCTCTCTCCATACACACACACACACACACACACACATGTATATATATATATATATATATATATATATATATATATATATATATATATATATATANTCTAATACATATGCAGCTAGAGACATGAGCTCTGGGGGTTCTGATTAGTTCATATTGTTGTTCCATCTATAGGGTTGCAGACCCCTACAGCTCTTGGGTACTCTCTCTAGCTCCTAAATTGGGGACCCTGTGTTCCACCCTATAGATGACTGTGAGCATCCACTTCTGTATTTGTCAGGGACTGTCAAAGCCTCACAGGCAACAGCTATATCAGGGACCTTTCCGCAATATCCTGCTGGCATATGCAGTGGTGTCTGCATTTGGTGGCTGATTATGTGATGGACCACCCTGGTGGGGCACTCTCTGGATGGTCCATCCTTTCATCTTAGCTCCAAACTTTGTCTCTGCAGCTCCTTCCATGGATATTTTATTCCCTATTCTAGGGAGGAATGAAGTATCCACGCGTTGGTCTTTCTTGATTTTCTGTATCATGATAATTCTACAGCAAGAACATCTTGTACCGATTTTTAACAGAATCTTTTCCCTTGCTATGTCATTTCACGGAGGCATACAAACACTATGGCCATTAATGACAGACACTAGTACAAACCCGAGTGCCACAAAGTTAATGTCAGTAACGTCAGTATGATGCGCACAGTTGCAGAGCATACCACAGCACCATAGTCTCTCGGCATCCCCTCAATGATAATAACAGGCGACGTGGATGGCCAATGCTGTGAACGTCTTTCCTTGGATGAAAAATTAGTGCATGGGAATTTTAAGAGATGACAGTGAGAATGACAATGTCAAACATTCAGCGGTGTCATCTATCATTTGAAATGAGATTCAAGCTCATCCTGGAGGCCCAGGCCTATCTCCCAACTACTTGCGAGACTTAAACAAAGGGAACATGAGTTCAAGCCTTTTCCTGACTCAAAAATAAGAATAGAAAAAGGGCTGCCGATGCAGGTCATCCGGCCACGCGCATGCGTGAGGCCTCACGTTGCAGCACCATTACCACAAATGAACAAGCAATCCCCTCCCAGAGGGAACGTTTGGCTGGAAGACATATTCACAAACAGGAGAGAACATTTTGCGAGGGGCGTGATGGGGTAGAACCACTTCTGACACACTTCATGTATGTAGAGCTGTGTGCGGAGGTGCACCCCTCTGATCCTGTCACTTGGGAGATGGAGGCTGAGGCCAGCCAGAGACAAAGGACACTAAGCAACAGGGCCAGCGAGAGGACTCAGTAGGTAAAGGTGCTTGCCACCAACCCCGACAATCTGAGTTTGATCCCTGGAACTTAAATTGTGGAAGTAAAGAGTCATCTGGCACAAGCCTCTTCTGACCTCCGCGGTGAAGCACCCATTGGGCTTTCCCATCTACATGTTTGAACAGGAAGCTCACATACCTTTTCTGCTACAAAGGAGGATGCTGCCTTTCTGCACCCCATTGTTGTGTCCGCACCCATTCCTCTGCTGCTTCCTTTAGCTTATATTCCATCATCTCAGCGTTTTGTCAGTTCGGTGGGCAGACCCTTCACTAAAGTCTCAGCTCTCACGTGCTTTCTCATTGTGCAGTGTGTTTGGAGATCTGACTGTGAGCCTTGTCATCCCTGTTCGGTATCTTTCGCCTCTGGTTATTCTCATCTCTGATTACTTCCCTCGGGTCCTATTCATGGAAGGTGGCCCCTTTCCACTGGCAGGGCGCCTACTGCGAGACCATTCACAGAACCCTGGGAGAGAGAGTAATTGCTTCCCAACACTTTCTGTTTCTTCTCCTGTTTGCTGTCTTATCCTTCTGTATTATACTCAACATGGGCTTCATTATTTGCAAATTGCTTTTCTCCTTTTTCAGATTAACTCACACCAATCATTAAAATTATTTGAAGTAACCGTATCATGCATCTCTATAACTTCTGCACAAAAGGTAGACGTTTGCGAGCCCTGCTTTTGTGCTGGGCAGTCCCTTCACATCCTTGTTCTGATAGAACCATTTGCTTTGCATGCTAAGAATGCTTAAACTTAAAATTGTTTTGGACAATAGGCCAAAAATAGTCTAAAATGTTCCTTTGTATTACTTTCTACCGATGGGGCATATGAGGAAAAATTCTACTGTACATAAGACTTCAGGAGTATATTGGAAGTCCTAGAATTATGGCATATATTACAATTATATAATTTTATTAAATAATTACGAATGAATTACCTATTATCAGCAAAAATCAAATTAGACAGGTAATTGTATCAACGGCATAAAAGGTGAAATATACCTATCGAATCTTCTTCGCTTAAAAGCAATTCTTCCTGTATTTGCCCTGGGGATGTTTTGGATTTGTGGAATGTGTCTTTCTATGGAGGTTTGATGGGGTGGTTTGAAAATGCTTGGCCCAGGGAGTGGCACCATTAGGAGGCATGGCCTTGCTGGAGGAAGTGTGTTACTGTGGGCATGGGCTTTAAGACCCTTGTCCTAGCTTCCTGGAAGCCAGTCTTCTTTGAGCAGCCTTCAGATGAAGATGTAGAACTCTCAGCCCTTCCTGTACTATGCCTACCTGGATCCTGCCATACTCCTGCCTTGATGGTAATGGACTGAACCTCTGAATCTGTCAGTCAGTCGCAATTAAATGTTGTCCTTACTAGAGTTGCCTTTGTCATGGTGTCTCTTTACAGCAATGAAACCCTAACTCAGATATTTGGGTTCTTACACTTGTTTAGGGGCTTTCCTTTTGATTTGTGTTTGCTTTTTACTATATTTAGGTCTTATTGTATGTCATACTTTATTTTTTGGAAATTTCATATATGCAAAACAATCTGTTTGATCAAGCCCACTTCCCATTTCCTCCCCTTCAACCTCTCCCTTATCCCATCCCATGTTTTCTGCATCTCAATTTCATTTATTATTTTCTTTCTTTCTTTCTTTCTTTCTTTCTTTCTTTCTTTCTTTCTTTCTTTCTTTCTTCTGTCCTTTCTCTTCTCTTCTCTTCTCTTCTCTTCTCTTCTTTTCTTTTCTTTTCTTTTCTTTCTTTAAAAAAAAAACTATTCAGTTTATTTAGTGCTGCTGGTGAGAGTAAGGCCATCTACTTACTGAAACAGGGTAGCCTCTCACAGGCTGCATCCCTGAAGGAAAGCTTCTCTCCCAACAGCTATCAAGTGCCGACATCCCTGGCTAGTGGTATAAATTTTTGCCCTTCCCCCATGCCGGGAATTTGTCTGGCCTAATTTTCTACAGATCTTGTGCAGATAGTCAGAGCACTGTGAATGCATATGTGCAACTGCCCTGCTGTGTCTAGAAAACACAGTTTCCCTGAAGTGACTCATGCCTTTGCGTCTGATAAACCATTGCCTCTTTTTAATAACTCTTGAGCCTTGAGAGGATGGGGTGTGGTATAGAAGTCCAATTTAGGAATGATCACGTTGCTGATTTGATTCTCCACATTGACCAGTTGTAGGTCTTTGTGCTAATGGACCACCTCCTGCAAAAATAAGCTTCTCTAATGAAGACACTGATCTATAGGAATCATGATAAATCTTTAAGAGTCAGTTTAGTACTATATTCACTTAGCAAAACCATGGTAGTAGGTTCTCCCCTAAAACCTATGACCTTCCTAGTCTTTGGTTCTTGGCCATGTTAATATTGCCAGGCATTGTGGAGTGGGTCTTAAATCCAACCAGAAAGTGGTGGTTACCCCCATATTTATACCACTATTGTACAAGTGGGCAGACCTGGCCAGATTGTTTGTTATTGCAGTGTTCACAGCTAGATAAAACTAACGGTTACTTTTCTTCCATGGTAACAAACACATCTTCCAGCAGCCAATAGGGGTGAAGCTTCTATGTTGATAAAAGACTGATTTCTCCATGTTGTTTGACTCACATATGTGTTATCCTCAGCATTCAGGTACTGTAGCATCACCAAGAGCAGTGACAATAGCCTACAATATTTGGGAGCCTATTGAACCTCACTTAGCAGTACCTCCAGCACAGGTAATACAATCAATACAATACAATGGGCTTTTTATTTGAGACCTATGGTGTCTTGGAGAGGTGCTGGCCCTCTGTTATAGGGTAAATCTATTTAAATTCTTTTTATAGGTAAGTATATATGTATGTATGTATATACATATACACATATGTACATATATAAATACACACACACACACACACACACACACACACATATATATATATATATATATACACACACACACACACACACACACACATACATACATATAAAATGAAGCTTCTACAACAGTACGTTTATGTATGACTTTTTCAAACACCTTTAGTGTTACTTATCCCTCTTCATACTCTCTCCTTTTTTCTGACTTCAGTTTTCCCAGTTAACTCTTCTTGCATCCCCATTCCTCACTGCCCAGTTATATCACTTACATTCTATCTTCTCTCCCTTGAAATACCCCCTCCCATGACCCCTTTACTGATTTACTGATGTCTATGGGTTAATTTAAATACACATAGCTAAATATTTAAAGCTAGCATCCACATATGAGCAAGTCCATGTGCTCTTTATATTTCTGTATTTGGGTTACCTCACTCAGAATGATTATTTCCAGCTCCATCACTTTACCAGAAAACTTCATAATTTCACTTCTGGTAACAACTGAGTAATATTTCATTGTGTAAATGTGCTGCATTTTCATTATTCATTTAGCAGTTGGGTGAGAACAATGTTATTTCCACTTCCTGGCTTTTGTGACTAGATCAGCTATGGACATAGATATGTAAATATTTCTGTAGTAAAATGTAGAGACTTTTGGCTATAAGCTGAAGATAGTATAACTTGGTCACATGGTAGACCTACTTCTAGTTCTTTGAGGAATCTCCACCCTGGTTTTCTTTTTTTCTTTTTCTCTTTCTTTTTCTCTTTCTTTTTCTCTTTCTTTTTCTCTTTCTTTCTTTCTTTCTTTCTTTCTTTCTTTCTTTCTTTCTTTCTTTCTTTCTTTCTTTCTTTCTTTCTTTCTTTTCCTGAGACAGGTTTCTGGTTTCTCTGTATAGCCCTGGCTGTCATGGAACTCACTCTTTAGACCAGACTGTCCTTGAACTCAGAAATCCGCCTGCCTCTGCCTCCCAAGTGCTGGGCCTAAAGGTGTGCACCACCACTGCCCGGCTCACCCTGGTTTTCATAGTTTCATTTCTGTTGCTTTGATAAAATATTCTGACTAAAGCAAATTGGGGCAAAAGGGCCTTATTCTAGCTTACAATTTATGTGATGATGTTTTATCATGGAGAAATCAAAGTAGCAAGCACTGAAAACAAGTAGTTACATGACATTTACACTTGCGAGTAAAATAAAATGAATTCATGTATGTTATTTTGGGGCTCAACCTTGACTTTTATAGAGCCCAGGACCCAAACCCAGGTAATTGTGCCACTCACAGTGGACTTGATGTTCCTATATTCATTAATACAATCAAAATAATCTGCCAGAGACAAACCCACAGAGCAACCCAATCTAAACAATCTTTCACTGAGATGCTTTTTCAAAGTCGTGCCAATAATATAATTAAAACTAATCATCACATTGTGTATTTATTTATATAAAACTGTTAATATTTTTCTGAGCCACATTTTAAGTCTTCATTTCATAACATTTTTCTTCTAAAAGTTCTTTTAAAGGTAAAATTCACAAAACATTACACATTTCTAAGAGATAACGAATGAGTGGTGTTTAGCACATTCACAATATTGATAAGCCATGACTCCTATGTAGTTCCAGAATATATTCCTTGCCATTTACCAATTCAGCAATTACATCCACTTCCCAACAGTCTCCATGGATTTCTTTAGCCTAAGCATTTCATATAAATAGAATATATTATGTGACTGATCCAACTTTCACTTAGCATAATGTTTTCAAGATTCACCCATTGTTCCGACAATGAATCAGTACTTCATGTTTTTCTTTGGCCAAGTACTATTACATTGTCATCTGGTGATGGACATTTGGGCTACCTGCTCTTTGGCTATTATGGATACTGGTTCCATTGATGCAAATGTGTATAGTAAGTACCTGGTTTCAAATCTCTTGGGCATATATCCAGGAGTATAATGACTGTATAATATGGTAGTTCTACATTGAATTTTTGTTATATAAAAGAACTGCCAAGATACTTTCTCTTTAGACTTAATGATTTTGTCAACATTAAAAACTAAAGTTTTAGATATGTTCCTGGTCAGTATTCGTTGAATGATATCATGCTTAAGATTGAAAACATTAGTCACTTGATGAACTGTACCTGTTGCTGTCAAGGAAATGAGAGCTTCAACGAAGCATATTATGGGAAATTAGTGGACAAGAGCAGGTGATGGTTACCGTAAAATTCTCTGATATGTCAGGTATTGGCAGTGGAGAAAAAAGCAGTAACTCTGGTCCTGTTACTACAAACATTATTCTGCTTTGGGGTCAGGAAGAGGACCTCTGGAGGGGAAGCCCCACAGAGAAAGAAGGGAGGATGTAAGTTTCATGCAACATCCTATTTCACTTCTTATACCTCCTGGTTCCTGTGTTCCTTATTTTAACCTTTAATCCCACCTTCAAGAGAGTGCAAATGAATCCAATAAGGAAAATAGGGAAGAAGAAAAACAGAGGGGGAAGGGGAAGGGGAAGGGAGGGGTGGGGAGGTAAGAGGANCTAAACAGAGCTACCTTACTATTTACTGTAAACATTGCCTGGCTCCTGTAAGTCCTTTTGATGTATTCACTCCTTTGTATTGTGTCATTGTAACTTGATGGATGTACCTGGCCTGGTTTCTTCCCCACTGTATAAAAGTTTGGTGCTCAATCTCTCAATTACACTCAGATTCATACTCCCTTGTGTGGTCTGTTTGTCACTCGCCGAATCTTTGCCCACTTGCTCAAGAGAACTCGACCCACGCAGACAAGGGACTTGAGAGGGTCTGCGGCATGGTAGCATGCCTGAGAGACAGTCAAGGGCATGCACAGTCTCATCACTGATGGTGTAAGGAGGAGCTTCCCACACTGTCCTCAACAATCTCAGTACTAAGACACTTCAAAGCTGCATCTGTGAAATCCTAGGTGTCATCTGCCCAGAGCTCCAAGTGTCCTGGGGAGATGGAGGTGGTAGGAATCGGTTTCATCACTTTGTGGGAGCCAAGGGATGTCAGCTCTTCTCTCACTTTGGGATGAAGCTGAGTCATGCTGTGAGTGAGTGCATCCACATTTCATAGCAGTAAAGCTTTGGTTTTCATCTCTCAAAATTGGGAGCGAAGTTCCAAGGATCAGACCCTTATTCCATCCATCCATCCATCCATCCATCCATCCACCGAGCTTCTTTCTTTCTTTATTAGATATTTTCTTTATTTACATTTCAAATGTTACCCCCTTTCCTCATTTCCCCCTCCCAAAATGCCCTATCCCCTCCCCTCTCAGCCTATTCACCAACCCACCCACTCCCACTTCCTGGTCCTGACATTCCCTTACACTGGGGCATTGAGCTCCCACAGGACCAAGTGCCTCTTCTCCCATTGATGTCCCACAAGGCCATCCTCTGCTACATATGCGACTGGAGCCATGGGTCCCTCCATGTGTACTCGGTGGTTTAGTCCCTGGGAGCTCTGGGGGTACTGGTTGGTTCATATTGCTGTTCCTCCTATGGGGCTGCAAACCCCTTCAGCTCCTTGGGTCCTTTCTCTAGCTCCTTCATTGGAGACCCTGTGGTCAGTCCAATGGCTGGCTGAGAGCATCCACCTCTGTATTAGTCAGGCATTGGCAGAGCTTCTCAGGAGACAGCCATGTCAGACCACTGAGCTGCTTTCAACTTTCCTGGTTGACCTGGTTTGCCAGGAAGTTTGGGTAGAATGGGGTTCATGACATTCCTTGTTTATAAAATAAGCAGTGCTCATAACAGCAGTAGAGCTTCGAAAGGTCGCAGTCCTACAGCCGCCCATGGCCATCGCTAACCATTTCCAGAGTCCACTCAAGATGAATCCTGTCAGCCAGACTTAAGCAAGCTGTGTTAGATGGGAACAGAAAATATCACTGGACACTTATCTAAGTACCATTGACAATGTGGCATCAATAAATGCATCTTAGATGCAGCAAAGGGACAGTAACAAGAGCAGTCACCCCAGTATATGACCTTAGAACAGGGCTGTTAATACATACTTGGAATGTGTTTTCCTTCCTTTCTTCCCTCCCTCCCTTCCTTCCTTCCTTCCTTCCTTCCTTCCTTCCTTCCTTCCTTCCTTCCTTCCTTCCTCCTTCCTTCCTTCCTTCTGTGTATGGTGTATACATGTGTATATTTTGTGTCTGTTCATGTGTATTATGGGCGTGTATGCATGTATGTGTGTGCATGGAGGCCAGAGGTCAGATAGCTTTTCTCTATCATTCTCGCTCTTATACTTCAAAGCCAGGTCTCTCAATGAGCCAAGAGCTCATCAGTTGGCTGATTGGCTAAACTGAGCTCCAGGAATCCATCTGTATCCTTATCCCTGATGCCCTCAGGACCGAGGTTGCAGGTATGTGCTGCCTCACTTGGATGCCTTATTTTGCTTTGTTTTATGTTTGTGATTGTTTTGCCTGAAAGTGTGTCTAGGCACTGTGTGTGTACCTAGTTCCTCCACGGAGGCCCAATGATAGTGCTGGATCCTGGGATCTATAGTTATAGGTAGCGATGAGCTGCTATGTGTACTAGGAATACCGGTTTTCTCATAGAGTAGCAGGTGCTTTTAACCACTGATCCATACAAGCCTCTTTTGCTTTGTTTGTTTATTTGTTTTCCCACACAGGGATCTAAACTCAAGTCCTCAGGCTTATGCAGAAACACTTTACAAACTGAGCCGTCTCCCCAGACCCTTGAGTCTCTATTTGTTCTTCTATGGAGTGGGGCCAATGTTATCTGCATTGCAGCTGGGAAAAGATTTGGAGAATTATTAGATGACTGATAATTACAATTATTAGATGACTAATAAATAATAAATTATTATTACTTCATTACCATTTAGAACTGAATTCACCTTCACATGACCCATTGAATGGGAAAGTACTGAAGGAGTTAAAATTCTCAAATTCATCATCTTCCAACATTACCAAAACAAGCAGTTGATATTCCAGAGGTCTCCCAGAGAAGTTTCAGACAGCTCAAATTGAAGTGTGGAGCAAGAAGTGTAGTTCACCTCTCCAGCAATTAATCTGTCTGTGTCTTAGTTCCGTTTCCTGAGCTCTGTGCACACTGTGGTGCCTGGGGCTCTTAAACAGTTTTTACTTCATTTTTTTCCTGTGATGACAAATACTTCAGCATTACTGATTTTCCAATGTGAAAAGACTAGAAATGGAGGACTAAAATCAGACCTCCCAAGATTTACCTAAAAATAGTCTAAGGTCTCTTTGTCCTGGTTCCATTGTGCTTAACTGTACAGTTTAATCACACAGCAATATCAAGGCGTATCATGATGAAGGTGGTCATGCCAAAGGCCACGCACGCGCGCGCGCACACACACACACACACACACACACACACTCACACACTCACACACACACACACACACACACACACACACTCACACACACACACACACAC
>CACVCL010023040.1:0-26454 GCA_902729485.2 Mus minutoides
CTCATGTCTCTAGCTGCATATGTAGCAGAAGATGGCCTAGTTGGCCATTATTGGAAAGAGAGGCCCCTTGGTCTCCCAAACTTTATATGCCCCAGTACAGGAGAATGCCAGGGCCTAGAAGTGAGAGTGAGTGGGTGGGTAGGGGAGCAGGGCGGAGGGAGGGTATAGGGGACTTTTGGGATATCATTTGAAATGTAAACGAAGAAAATATCTAATAAAAATTTGAGAAAAAACAAAAACAAACAAAAAAGAGTTGCCTTGATGTCTCTTCACAGCCATAAAAAACCTAACTAAGACACAGAGAGAGAAAGAACAAGAGGAAGACAGTAAGAGCATGGACCAACGAGAAAGTCCAGCTGAAATGGCAAGGTTACAGGGAGAAATGAGCCTTTGGGGGCAGGGAAGCCTGTGAGCTAGGGAAGTTTAGGGTATGGTGGGGGAGGTGAGAGTAACTTGTATGCCAGCACAGGACTCTGAAACGCGTAACAATCACTTGTGATCCTGAAGGAGTCTGGATCCAGTTGTGCTTTGGTACCAGAGAAAGCCATTTGTCCCTCTTGTCAGTGATCAGGGAAATGGCTCCTTTTGGTAGAGAAGGATCACTTCACAAGTTCCTGAGGAATGCTAGCTTATGTTTAACCTCCAGAATTTGGAGAAATGGAGTTTTCTTTGAACCTGACGTAAACTAACCATCCTAAAGAGTCTTCGAGTGAATACAGTTTGAGGAGTTCCTAGGTGCCACTATCGCCACAAAACAAATCTTGTGTTTTCTCATGTCTTCTAAGTTTTATGAAAATCTCCACTCTAAACTTCTAAGAAACACAACATAAGATGCCTCAGTAAACACAATGTCATCACCCACTCCCACACGGAAACTTCAGGTGTCTGATTTTGATGTTTGGTAGTTCAAAACCTGTGGCTGGCTCAAAGGATATCCTAGATGCATCCTTTGTGAATTGTCTAATAACGATGGTTGCTGTTACTATGTCACAAAGGAGTAGATGCTGCCATCACTGTTGATGGTGGCATATGAAATATCCCCCAAAGACTCGTGTATTAAGATTGTGTCTTTGACACAGTTGTGTTCAGGGATAGGACCTTGAATTGTAATCTGATCATATGCAATCTAACCTCATCAATGGAGCAACAACTTGATGGCAGGGGGACTAGACAGAAAAAGCAGGTCACTGGGGCAAGGATATACATTTTGCCCTGTGATCACATCTAGCCTTCTTAGACACCATGAAGTAGACAGTCTCCTCTATCACCTTGCCTGAGGTCCAAAGTGATGGAATCAGCTGACACCAGACTGAAGCCTCTGAGTGATGAGTCCAGGTAAACCTTTCCTCCCTGAAGGTGTTCTCAGATATGTTGTCATAGTCACAAAACACTGACATAGTTATCCACCTTGGGATGCCGGTAGGGAACCTATTTGGAGGATACAGTATTTTCATGGAACCTAAACTCTGATTATGTACAAAGAGATCACTGAAAAATGTATCTCTTTTGAGAGAGAGAGAGAGAGAGAGAGAGAGAGAGAGAGAGAGAGAGAGAAATGTGGGGGTGATATCCAGGAAATATTATATTCAGTTTTAAGTCTTCAAAATAAACATCTTAATTTTCAAGATATCATGTGTTGAATTACAGTTGTCCGAAGAAAATAAATGCTATTTAAGCTTCAATGCTCTTGTTATAGCACAGGTGGGAAAGTTATAAAACCACCATGCAATAAGGCCAAATTAGAGTCCTTTATTACCTGAGGACCAATAATAGGCTCTTGCCCCAAAGGTCTGTCACCAAAACTCAGGAATGCAGTGACTATAAAGGTAAAAGCCACAATGGTGTCATTGTCATGTATAGATCAGCAGAACCTGGTAACATTTGTTTGATTTTACAGTCAGCAAATATTTTGGTTATTCATCTGGGCCATGGTCACAGTCGTGGAAAGTCTTAACTGTGTTGCCAAGTTCAGATTGGCTTATGAGCAAGTCTGTGGGGTCATTTTCTTGACCGCTAATTGATTTGGGAGGACCCAGCCCATTGTGAGCCCATGCCTCGGCAGGTGGTCCCGGGTACTATGAGAAAGTAAGCAAACCAGTAAGTAAGCAGCACCCCTCTGTCTTCCGCTCCTGTACCCTGGTTCCTGCTTAAGTTCTTGCCCTGACTTCCCTCCATGACAGACTTTCTGAGATCTTATGGAATCCATTATTTCCTTGGAACTAATCAGTGTTTCCAGCAGCCCCAAGATTCACATAATATTTTCATAGATTCACATTGTTTTGACTTGGAAAAAATCTCTCTGTGATTTCTCAGAGAGGACAAGCAATACCTCCTCATGGCACCCACAGTCCGATATATATTCTGTTTTGGTGACAGGAGTCTGATTTGGTTGTTTTCCGTAGCATTCTTTTCAAAGAGCCCCAATATTCATTATATATTCTAGAACAATTGATAGTCTAAGAGCTTCTATTACGTCAGAAAATACATAAACATGACAACGTGAGCAATGTGGTCTGCTTCAGGAGAGATAAGCAATTCACTGGAGATTGGGAACGCTGTTTCCTGAGGCAATTTCAACTCTTGATGTGGTTATGAGGAAAAGCTATTAGTGGTATTGCAGAATGAATGAAGTCCAGAGTACTTGGCCCAGGGCTAAATCCTCCCTGTCATATTCAGAGGCGGGCTACAAATAATCAAGGAAACGAAAGCTCATTTCCCCTGTAAGACAGATGTTATTTTTTCCTATGAATTCCTTTATGTACAAACTAGGGATTATATGCCATTTATGCAGTGGGGAAATGGATCTACTAATGGATCTGCTGGGATCGAACACTGATGGTTATGCATTGGCAAGGTTCTTCATCGTTGCTAATGAATGTCCCCACTTCCAGAGGGAATAGCTTTCTGATTGACAGTGTACATACGCACTGACTCCCTAAGGAGGGCTGCTGGTCCTGTGTGTTCTCAGGGCATCAGGACCTCTCTACCAGAATTGCCTTCCCCTGAGGCACTGGAGTCCTCTTCAACATTGAACTTCTCTTGGATCTCCCAGCCCTATTCCTGCCAGGAACACAGGGTGGATCTATGATGTACAGTCTGAGTGCAGCCATATATTACCAGCACATTCTACCATTGGGATAGGGGCAATGGACACACAAACTGGCTATAGAATTTAATTCATACCTGAGTATGTTCTACCAGATGCCTCAGAACCTCTAAGCAACATGATGAAGGAAAAAAGACCTGACTGTGCGACATTCTCATCCAACCTAAAAAAGCACAGCACCCCACAGTTTTAACATTTTAAAAATCCCATAATCTAAGCAGGATCTCAGCACAGCCATAATGACAGTAGAGCAAAGGCAGTCACGTGACTCGCAATATGGTACCCTTCTCAGCAGGAAAGAAACCTGAATCATCTCAATCAGATCACTGCTTTGTCAATTAGAACATATTCGTGTTTTGGAGTTTTCAGCATCTCAGACTCTGCGATTTCTTCTTTAATGTCAGAAGAGTGCTTTCATTTATTTCTGCCTTTTAAACAGGATTGATGAACCCAATTTTTATTTTCAAAATGTTTAGCAGTCGAATTATAGATGTATTCAGGGGTAGATAATTTCCTCAGTCCATGAAAGGCCTTGGATGCTAAAGATACTGAGGACCACAAAAGAGAGGCCACAGGGGGCGGGGGCGGGGGCGAGGGTGGGGAGGGGAGAGAGAGAGAGAGAGAGAACATTAGGAGACAGCTTTCAGAGATACAAGTTCCTGATAAGGATAGTTTGAAAAGCTTGTAAAATATGTTTTACGTCAGGGCATGAAGACGTACATACTGAGTTCAGATAAAATCTGTGGAAAGTCTTGCCAGGCTTCCTGGCTGCTGAGGAGAGGGCTATATGAAGACATACATGAAGACATACACTTTTTTCTTTCTTTTTTATATTTATTCTGTGAAATACTTCAGTAAAGCAGCATAATTTTTGGAGGGATAAAATAAATGTGTGATTATCGCTTCATGTGCAAGACTAATCGAACAGTCCGTGAGAATTATTTGAATAAAGGAAAAGCTTCGGGTGATTTCCAAGCCTAGAGCTTTGCCTCTGCCTCTGCTTAGCAGCGTGGTGAGACAAGAGGAACCCAGGGAAAGCCCTGCTCCTGTACCCCTTCCCCTGGCGTTGTCCCTCCAGCCCTTCTGAAGGTGCTGGCTGCCTCAGTGATATCGGAGCCTACAAAGTTTCTGCCTCCGTGACAGGAATGTACTCTGGAGAACTGTCCTGTATTCAATTCGTGAGAGTCAAGAATAAAAAAGAGGGAGGGAGAAAGACAGTCCAGTGGTTAGGAGCGCTTGCTGCTGTTCCAGAGGATCTGAGCCTGGTTTCTAGCACTCATATGAGATGGCTCACAGCCGCCTTTAACTGCAGCTCTCGGCAATCCGATGCTTTCCTCTGGTCTCTGACAGCACTTGTATGCATGTGGCATATGCGTGCATGTGAGTACACACACACATATACACACACACATACACACACACACACACACACACACACACACACACACCTTGAGAAAACAAAGTTAAGAATAGGAAGAAAAGGCTGGGAAACAGCACAGTGGTAAGATATGAAGCTCTCATCTTAGCCCTAAGTACTGAAAACAGAATAGATAAACAGCAAGAAAGACAAAAAGGATCTCTCTTCCCCAGCTGTCACTAAAGTAAAGATTTGTCACATTCTGTGATAATCTCAGTCTTGCTGAAATCAGATCAAAATGCCAGAAGGAAGACGTTCACCTTGGAGACTTTAGTGGTTCTGTCGCGTTCGTTTCTTGACCACGGCATACATGTGTATCCCTGTACATCTCCTATTCATGTAGTGACTTTATACCCTTTCTCCTATCAATGGGCATACTCTCAGTTTATCCCACACCTATTGATCCCTTGGCAAAAGGAAAGTTTTCTGTCCCCTTAACAAACTAAGAAACAACTGGGACTTTGACATTGCCCTGTTGTTTCTAGGGAGGCTCCTCAGCCAGGATTTCACACCCTTACAATGTGGCTGCCCCGGGGCTTTGCTTTCCAAGCACCACAGGGCTTTGTGGACTCAGCCTTGTCTCTAGCTCCCTGCTGCGAAGGGAGCACTGTCAGGAGGAAGGCCCTGTGATGCTGGAGTGTAGAGACATCCTGCTTTCAGCTCTGTGGTTTCCAAACTGTGCGACCTGTAGGCTCAAATATCTAAGTCTCCTTTTTAGATCTAAAAGGAGCTTTTAAACACAAATAGTTTCAAGTCTATTTTCTTCTTATAATTTTCACCCAGAGTAGATAAATTCTCAACAATTTTCCATGAAGTTTTACAAAATAAGACTCTCCCATAGTCCTCATCTCTTTAACAAATTCAGTGTGCATTGCACAAGCACTGACTTCATTGTTATAATCGTCCATCACATTTTCCAATGACTGATTGATCAGCGGCATGCTCTAGCATGTCAAACTACATCATCTCTACAGTGAACGCAGCGTGTTCTTTGCTTTGCTCTTTCCTCTTTCTAGATGGTGAGGGTGCCCAATCAAGTGATAACAAAAAGACGAGACAGGCACACAGACTCAGGCTGGATTTGAGCACCAATCTATATTCGTGGCTGTATGTCGTGATGTATAAGGAGCAACTAAGAAGAAGTGGAGAAGTGGAGAAGTGGAGAAGTGGAGAAGTGGAGAAGTGGAGAAGTGGAGAAGTGGAGAAGTGGAGAAGTGGAGAAGTGGAAGGCAGATCAAGTCAGAAATATCTAAAGAGCTTAATGTGCTGTGAATCTGTTGTAGATGGTCACTGGTTATACTAGGTAATATACTCTACTGTATATATTCAGTTAAAATACTGTTTATAAAATGAATGCATTTATTACAGCTCTATGAAAGGAAGCAAGGAAGGAAAGCCCTGGGAAAAAAGGAAGGAAGGAAGGAAGGGAGGAAGGAAGGAAGGAAGGAAGGGAGGGAGGGAGGGAGGGAGGGAGGGAGGAAGGAAGGAAGGAAGGAAGGAAGGAAGGAAGGAAGGAAGGAAGGAAGGAAGGAAGGAAGGAGAAAGAGAGAGAAGCCAGGAAGAATGAGAAAATGAACAAACACCTCCCAGTCTCTAGTTCAATTCTTGCTGAGCAAGACAAACAACGTCATCTCATCTATAAGAAAATGAAGCAGCTGCCTTCCTCGTAATATTGTGGAAGATAAGAATTAAGTTATACATAAAGTTTCCCAAAATATAAACCCAGATGTTCTCAGAGAGTCATGTAACCAGCTACATTCCTGGCCTGCCAACCATTGTGTTCCAGTAATCCATTTTTCCAAGTATCACCTGCCATGCTAGTATGGGATGAGCTCCCTGCCTTTTTCATCAGGACCAGCTTCTCATAAACAATTTACATCACTAGGGCACGAAGGTCATTGTAGGCATAATTTTTTCTGCAGCCTACTCTTAATAAGGGTTCAACCTCTCCTCTAACCCACCACCCAGCAGAGGTAGTGGTAGAGAAAAGTTATTAGGATATGGGGGGAAGGGGAGCTGTTCAGCAATAGTTCTTTGGGAGCAACTCAATCTTTGGCAGCAGTTCACTCCCGTAGCAAACACCACATATGACTCAGCATCTGCAGAGGCTGCAGAAGCAGCAGGCTGCCGCAGAACCTCACAAGCAGTTCTTGGGAAAGTTTCTCTCACAAGTTGAGTTCACCAACTCTATGTAAGGTGAACCAATATATATGCGTGCATCGTTAGTGAAGAATAGCGAGGTGGAACAAACCAAACCAATGCTCAGTGCTCGTCTCCCACTGTCTGTAGGGTCAGATTTGTACTCCTTCATCACAGGTCTTTCCCCTTGTCTGCTCCAGCAAAGCTTTCTTTCTCCTGTGTCTGCCTCAGGCAAATATTCTTTCCTGTGTCTGCTTTAGCAAGACATTCTTTCACCTGTGTCACCCAGCAAAACATCACTGACATAACTGACTTTCCAAACAGACTGGAAGTTTCTACTTCAGGCCATAGAGTATCTTTCCAAAGATTTTTGCCTTAAGAATAATCTTCTTCCAGAGGATGGTTGTAACCTTGTACTTCCAGCATAAAGAGAAGTGTTTTATATGCTAAAATTGGTATAGATGTAGTTTCAAGGAGGGTGACTTACTGCTCTGTGCATGGCCAGGCAAAGAATAAACCTTACTAGACTCAGTAATGTGTGTGTAATCTGCTCTTGGCAGTAGTTTGAAGACAAGAGAGTAAGAAAGAAAGAAGCATTTGTGTTTTACATGAGAAATCTGCGCTAAGGACCAAGTTTGTCATTTGTTGTTTTCAGACAGATGGCTCTTTAAAGATCCAAGCTGTGGAAGCCTGCATGCCAGTGTAGCACAGCATCAGGACCAACGTGTAATGCCATGGCCATTTTAGAGCTAGAGAAGAAATGGTGGCCAAGGAAAAGTACTAGACTCTTACCCCATCCGCTAGAAAGTTCGGTGGCATCGGGCCAAATGCTAAGTGAAGACTGAGTGTGTGTGTGTGTTTGTGTGTGTACATGTGTACATGTGTGCTTGTGTGTATGTGTGTGTGCATGTGTGTGTGCATGTGTGTGAGTGTGTGTGAGTGTGTGCATGTGTATATGTGTGTACATGTGTGCATATGTGCATGCATGTGTGCTTGTGTGTATGTGTATGTGTGTGTGCATGTGTGCATGCATGCATGTATGTGTGTGCACAAGTGTGCATGTGTACAAGTATGTATGTATGCGTGTGTGTGCATGAGTGTGTATGTGGGTGTACATGTGTGCATGCATGCGTGTGTGCATGTGTGTGACTGTGTGTGTACATGTGTGCATGTGTGTATGTTTGTATGTGTGTGTGCATGTGTGCATGCTTCTGTGTGAGTGTGTCTGACTGTGTGTGCATGTGTGTATGTGTGTACATGTGTGCATATGTGCATGCATGTGTGCTTGTGTGTGTGTGTGTATATGTGTGTGTATGTGTGTGTGCATGTGTGCATGTATGTGTGCGCATGTGTGTGTGCAAGTGTGTATGTATGTGTGTGTGCTTGTGTGCATGTGTGCCTGTGTGTATGCATGTGTTCATGTGTGCATGTGTGTGTGTGTGTGTGCATGTGTGTGTATATGCGTAGGCATCTGTGTGTGTGTGTGTGCATATGTGTATGTGTGTCCGTGTGTACATGGATGTGTAAGTACATTCATCCCTGCATCTATGAAGGCCACAGATCTTCATAAGGTATCTTCCTCTATTACTCTCCACCTGACTCTTTGACAAAGTGTTTCTCACAGAACCTGGAGCTGGCCATTTTGGCTAGCCAATGAAGTTCCAGGGTCTGCTTGTCTCCACCCCCAACCTCAGGTCCTGGGACTAGATGCATTCTGGGGAGTTTGCTGGGGATGCAAACTCAGGCCCTCGTGCTCCCAATCTGAAAGGACTTTATGTGTTGTGTCATCGCCCCTGCTTTGCTGAGTGATGATTTTGGCATAGATTTAAAATCAACTTCTGAGAAGAAATTGTGGACACATGTGGGACACCCAAGGACTGTGGTTCTGCCCTCATGATCATGGAGAATACCTGAGGGTCTTAATTGGGTCCCTCATTCTGGCTTAGAGCTAGAACGTGGAACAGAATATCTAAAAAAAAAAAATCTGCTACACTAACATTCCAGGACCCAGAAAAATAAAGTCAGTTAAAAAAAAAAGCTTTGCACACCTGATGATGATGATGATGATGACAATGACGATGATGACGATGATAGGAGAAGGATAAAGAGGAGCAAGAGGATGAGGAAAGAAGAGCAGAGTCTATGAAAACCAAATGACTCAGCTAATAAAGCAGTCACAATGGAGCTAGGTCTTGCAGGATGCAAGTACTAGTAACCACTGGGCAGCATCTGAAACAAGACGGTGCGGAGTTCCCACAGTTACATTCTGTATTGTCTGGACAAAGCCCTTCCAGAAGCCCGCATGTGCCTTATAGATGAATGAAGTCAAGGTCCAGTCAACCGACGGTGTCGGCTCGTTCTCGTAGGGCATCATTTCAAACTCTTGCCAGTGGGTGAATTTCATTACTGCCTTCCCGTTTAATGTAAGCCCCCTTTCAAGAACCGTGTGTAATAGACCTTCAAAGCGTCTCTGGGCAGCTCTAACTTACATAACCTCATTTTTCAAAGCTGTTCATTACTTCCTCCTCTCTTAGCATGCTCCCACTCCAGCTTGGGCCTCCCATGGGGGAGCTCGCTGCCTGCTTCTGTAGCATGGGGTGCGTGTGCATTTGACACTTTTCCTCAGTTCTTAATGGAATGTGCCCAATTTGAGGAGAGAAAAAATGCCCCTTTGTTGATTGACAAGCTGATCAGAATCTGCCCATAAAGTAGCCTACAATCATATCTAGCCAGGATATTACCCGGGGCAGATCAGGGAGACATAAAAAGAAATAATTGAAAATGAAAAAAAAGCAATGGCTTCATTCCTACCTGAATACAAAAAAAAAAAAAGAGAGAGATGGAAAAAATATCCAAGTATATATTTTAAAAGAATAGATTGTTAGAAATAGAAATTACAACTATGTCATAAATTTAGCTTATATCCATTTTAAATTCTTCAATAAGAACTATAATGTAGCTTCATTTGAATAACACACTCCATAACTTAACTAAGCATAGGGAGGGGAAATCCCTAATTGGCTACTGGGTAATTTACTTCCTGAACACTTCACTCTTCTGCCAGCCACAGCTAATCACTACACAAATTCTGATTTTTAAGTAAAATTTTTTACAAAAAAATCCCCTAAAATATTAGAAAAAGAAAAAGCTAGAGATAGGTTGGGGTGAGGGGAACATACATTAAAATATGTTTTGTCAGTGAAAACAAAAAATGGAACAAATGATAAGTTATCTACCTGTGAGTATATATGCAAAGAGTCATTATATCTTAGTGATTCTCAACTGCTAGCTGGAGTGCGTGCGTGCGTGCGTGCGTGCGTGCGTGTGTGTGTGTGTGTGTGTGTGTGTGTGTGTGTGTGTGTGTGTTGAAGTATTTGTGTGGATAAATGCTGGTGCATGTATGTGTGGGGATCAGCATTAGTCTTTGCTAATAGTTCTCCATCCTGTTTGTTTGTTTGTTTGAGGTACAAACTGACAGGCAATTTTTCAAGGCATCAAGTTGCCCCCCCCCCCGTGTGTGTGTGTGTGTGTGTGTGTGTGTGTGTGTTCTCTTTCTCTGTTTTCTCTTTCTGCTCTGCTCTCTTTCTCTCTCACTCACCCAATCATGGCTTGAGGCTGCACACACTCTGCATTCTCCTGCACACTCTGCTTTTTTCCTGTGTGCTTTTCTTTTCTGGAACTCCCACACTCCTACACTCCTCTGTGTATTCCCCTTTCACTCTCACACACACTCTTCACACACACATCACATGCACTCTCCTTTCTCTCTCACACACACACTCTCCTGCTCACACTCTGTCTCTCACATTCTCTCCACTCATCTCAAGCACAGCGCATGTGCACCTCACTCGCTTTCCACTTGCTCTCTCGCTTTTTTCTTGCCCCAGTATTTTATTTATACTCCAAAAAGCGGGTTGAAATAAAAAGACATTGTATAATCATTGCCAAATCAAATTCAAAAGAATAACCATGGGGCTGGCGAGATGGCTCAGTGGTTAAGAGTGCCGACTGCTCTTCCAAAGGTCCCAAGTTCAAATCCCAGCAACCACATGGTGGCTCACAACCATCCGTAACAAAATCTGATGTCCTCTTCTGGAGTATCTGAAGACAGCTATAATGTACTGTAATATGATAAAAGAATAACCACATCCAGCAAAGAATCAAGAATTACTGTAGTGGTACACACAGATAGGATTTGCTGGAGGAGGCAGAGGCAGGAGGATCACAAGTTCGAGGCCAGCCTGGGCTCCACCCTGATTTTTGAAGCAGAGTCTCTTACAGAACGTGGATTGCATCAGTTTGGCTGGGAAGACTACTAACGTGTCTCCACACCTACCTCCTTCCCAGTGCTGGGATCTGAGCTCAGGACCCCAAGCTTGCACAGAGGACCCCTGACTGACTGAGCCACTTCCCCAGCCCCAAGCTTTTTCATTTTCCTTGCATATATAATGCTCAAGCTCAGTCACAGATGCTTATGAAAGGTTGAAATGACATTAAATCCATTTAGAAGTGATACTTTCCTTAGTACATACTCTCCACCCCCTAATTATTAAACATGTGCACACTCTTACTTTAGTATAGCATCCTCACACAAATATACATACATACATACATGCATGCATACATACATTGATACATACATGTGTATATGCATGTATTTATCAGGTGCACAGAAAACTCTGTTTCCAAGTCCTGACAGTGAGACAACAGGAAGTTAAGGAGCATGCACTAAATGTCCTCATGTCCCATGCAAAGACAGGCAGGTGACACTTGTCCTGGTTCTGCCACATAGGCAAGGTAACCCCTGTGCACACTCAAACCCAATCACATCCAGTTTTCATATTCATCAGATGGGATTGGTAATGGACACACAGGAGCTGCTGGGAAAACAAATGAGGTCATGTGTGCAGTGCACCTGTCACAGAAGAGACACTTTGTAAAGCTTTTCATTATTCTCTCATTTAAGGGGACAAAACAAGGACTACTGCATGCCGTTGCTGTGCTTACAGTTTTCATTCAGTTCTTGGCAAAGAAAATGTGCAGTGTTGTGCTTGAGTGTTCAGGGACTTGGGCTTCATGTATTATCAAGGAGCAGATAGTTGCCCTGGCAACAGTAGATGCTCTATAAGGACTGGAGAGATAGCTCAGTGGTTACAAGCACAGACTCTTCTTCCACAGGGTCGAGGTTCAATTCTCAACTCTGATATGGTCGTTGACAACGGTCTATCTTCTGGCTTCTAAAAGCACAAAGCATATATGTGGTGTGCATACGTATGTGCAGGCAAAATGCCCACACATATAAAATAATATTTTTTCTTAAAAATAAATTTATATTACAGAGGTCTTCAAAAAACATGCTCCAAATGTGGCTATGATAGTGACCTAGAGGTCTCTAGTTGCCTTCCAAAACATGAGGCTTTGTTGCTAGTAGAAGTGCATTTTTTTTCCAATAAGTTTAGTAGCATAGGGCTGGTGAGATGGCTCAGAGGGTAAGAGCACCCGACTGCTCTTCTGAAGGTGATGAGTTCATATCCCAGCAACCACATGGTGGCTTACAACCACCTGTAATGAGATCTGACGCCCTCCTCTGGTGAGTCTGAAGTCAGCTACAGCATACTTATGAAGAATAATAATAAAAACGAATCCTTGGACTGGAGAGACCAACTGGAGCGAGCGGGCCGACTGGAGCAAGCGGGGCGACTGGAGCAAGTGGGGCTGGCCGGAGTGAGCGGGGCCAAACGGGGATGGCCGGAGCGAGTGGGGCTGGCCGGAGCGAGTGGGGTCAACTGGAGCGAGCAGGGCTGACTGGAACGAGGGGGTTAAAAACATTCTTTTAAAAAAAAAGTTTAGTAGCATATTAAAAAGCACAATAAGTATAAGGTATTCTGTAGGTTGAATGAAAAGGGCCCCCATAGTTCCATAGGTAGAGGCACTATTAGGAGGTGTGACCTTGTAGGAATAGGTGTGGTCTTGTTAGAGGAAGTCATAGTCTCATCTGGCTGCCTGCGGATCAAAATAGAGACCCTATGGTCATGGTGTCTTCACAGCAATAGAAACCCTACCTGAGGCAGGTATTGACTCCTCTGATAACTGCTATCAGTGACATTTCAAGATCCTGTGTCACTTAGAATACACTAGAACACCTCCACATTTACTAAAAGTTGTAAAGCTATAACAAGCTCCAAACTTGCATATATTAGTCATGGACCCTGAGGTTGTCCAATCCTATTGCAGGATTAAAGGACACATCTGCCTGATGCCCACAACCAGAACCAGATCCTCCTGAGCTGCTTCAAGAGAGGCCCAGATCACCTGAACAGACACATTTCACCTCTGGGTGCTTTGTGAAGAGTGGGTGAAGTAGTTGATCCAACTTGAGAGCAGATTTTTGCTTAAATGTTTTTCATCTGATAACTTGCTCTACTAAAATAAAACAGCAAACATAAAGAAAAATACTTACACCTAATTCAACCTTCTTGGCAGACATTCTGCTGTGCCTAGTGGCTAGTCCACATACTCTAGAGGTTGCATGTGACTAAATTGGCGTAGGTCCATATAATGGGATATAATCATCCTTGGAAAGAAATAAAATACTAATACACACTGCAGCGTGGACGAGTCTTAAAACATTACGTAAATAAAAGAAGTTAGCCACCAAGGATCCTATATTGTATGGTTGTATTTGTAGGAGCTATTCAAAATATGCAAATCCATAGAGACAGAGGGAGAATGGTTGGATGTCTACCACTACTGGGAGAAAGTGGGGAGTGCTTTGCCAGTGGGTACAGGGATGGGGGTTGAAACTGTCTGTGAATAGTTACATACTAGCCAGGCGTGGTGGCTCACGCCTTTAATCCCAGCACTTGGGAGGCAGAGGCAGGCAGATTTCTGAGTTTGAGGCCAGCCTGGTCTACAAAGTGAGTTCCAGGACAGCCAGGGCTATACAGAGAAACCCTGTCTTGGAAAAAACAAACAAACAAACAAACAAACAAACAAAAGTTACATACTACACAAATATACTAATGGCCATCAAACTGTAGGTGGATGAATTATATGACATGTGCATTATATATCAATAAAGGTATTTTTAAAATTAACTTCAAACCTTTTCATCCAGTAAACCCAATAATTTGAATCACACTGAATTACAGGAATTGACTTCTCTCTTATCTATGACATATCACTTTAACAGTTCAGCAGCCCAAAAGCTATCCTAAGGTGAGGGCCAAAATGTACTTATCTGTTAAGAGGTTAATACTAAATTTATAATATGATTTTGAAAACTATCTAAATGCTAAGAAACAAAATGATTAAATATGTAGATAATTACATAGTAGAAAATGATGAAGCCATTTAAATCAGATGTTTGAAAATTGCTTAAAATATGATAAAATATTCTAAATACTATACATTATAAATTTGGGGATCTTTTTATAGATAATAAATAAACATGGAAATTCATCACAGAACAAAAGCAATATACTTTCTAAAAGAGGTTTATGAGTGATATAAATTTTGCTCTTTTGTACTTTTCAAACTTTCTATGATAAATTTATATCACTATAAAGTTAGAAAATGGCCTTATAATAAAAGGAAAACATTGAAAAGAGATAAATATACAATTCAAAAACAGCTAAATGTTATTGATTTCCTCTAAATTCTACTTATAGTAAAAAGTAATTTGAAATTTTCAAAATTCCAGACTGAAATTACATATTGAGATTCTGTATCCAGTGGGGAAAGAGGAAGAAAAGGATGAGGAGGTGTGGAGGAGGAGGAAGAGGAGGGGGAAGGAGACAGAGAAAGAGAAAGAGAAAGAGAAAGAGAAAGAAGGAGAAAGAGAAAGAGAAGGAGAAGGAGACAGAGAAGGAGAAGGAGAAGGAGAAGGAGAAGGAGAAGGAGAAGGAGAAGGAGAAGGAGAAGGAGAAGGAGAAGGAGCAGCCATCGGAGGAGGAGGAAGAAGAGGCTGAGGGGGAGGATGAAGAGGAAGAAGAGAGAAGAGAAATTCAAGAATTTCAGCATTCTAAGACAGAATGAAGCAACCTTATGTTTATTCAGACAACCAGCACTAAGCTATTTATTCAACTACAGTTGTCTGCCTGGATTTGAAATCTTCAGGAAGTAAGAATCCATAACACCTGCTCTGGTTCCCTAAGAACAATTCTTTCTGCCAACAAGTGCTTATTTATCTCTAAGCTGCAATTGGAGAACATTCTTCCTTGTCTAAGTCACACACAAGTCTGGGGCCATGTTTGTAAGACAGTTATCTGTTGTTTTGTGCTCTTAGACACGGCTTAACTATGTCACATCCTGGCAGCCATTAAAAGTTGTGGATTTATTAGTTCCTTCGTTTGTGACGACCTAACTCTACCCAGCCCCTAATCATTCCCTCTCAGCCTGCCATAACCTTGTGTTTAGCTCTATAATATGGACAGCCCAGCCATGTCAGCTTATGATCAACCAGACTCTCCTTCCTCCCACCTGAGCGAGCACAGCTATTATTGTGATTAGAACTTGATATTCTTAGGAAAACAGCACAAAGATGCTTGGGATGGACACCAGGAATCGAGTAAGCTTAGGTGCATCAGAGACTGCTTAGTGGTCAGAAACACTTAACTCTCTTTAAGAGTATTGGAGTTTGGTTCCCAGCACCCAAGTTGGGAGGCTCATTACCACCCAACTCCAGTTCCAGAAAGTTCAATGCCATTTTCTGGCCTTTAAGGACACACACACACACACACACACACACACACACACACACACACACACGCACATGCACACTCTCATAAACACGCATACATACATACATACACACATACATACATACATACATACATACATACATACATACATATACACAGAGAGGTAAATATAAACACACAGACACAAACCATGCACACAAATAAAAACAATAAAAACCAATCATAAAAAAATAAAGCAAATACTGTGTGGTAGTGGCTCTTGATTTTAATCTCTGCACTTGGGAGGCAGAGGCAGGTGGATCTCTGAGTTTGAGGCTAGCCTGGACTACAGAGCAAGTTCCAGAACAACCAGGGCTATACAGAGAAACCCTCTCTTGGAAAAAACAATAACAGAAAACAAAACAAAATAGCACAAGTTTGTCACATAAGATTGTCTAGAGAGACACATGTTAAGTGGGCTCCTGGGACAAAGGGAACAAGCCATAGACTGAGTTAAAGTCAGTCCCAATTATTAGAGGTTTCCGGATCTTCCGTCATCATGGGGATGTGACTGTGGGTGTGGGTGTGCCACAGCTTTCATTTCAGGTCAGACCTTCCTGGAGCTGGTTCTCTCCTTCCATCTTTACATAGGCTCCGGGGTTTACAGATACACCCATGTTCACCGTCAGAGGTGGTCAGAATATTCTCCACAAGACTGTCAATCTACCTGCATGCCAAGGCTCCAGAATACAGTCTGCATTGTGTAGACACTATCCCTTTTATCTAGTTGTAATATTGATTTTTTTTTTAATCTTGAATATTTGATCATTCATATTTTAAGCAAATTGTTAGTCAAAATTCAACTGCAATTGTTTGGGGATACCTGGGGGTGGGGAGGGGAGCTAAAACGTAAAATAGTAAGGAACATGATGAAGGACAAACCAGAATTGCTTTTCAACTAATCCTACTGAGGTTTGATGGTAGATTTTGACTTAAGCTTGGAAAGACAAGTGGAGAAGAGGGTTCCCACAATCCACTGCGAGGATGAGCAAAGGTTTGGCTGTGGGGACCCACTCATCACTACAAAACAACCGAGGATTGTAGTCTTCCTTGTGCATTAGACCCTAACTGCACCCTGGCAGGTATATTTGCTTCCTTACTCAGAGACGGATTCTGCCTGCGGAAGAAGCAGAGAGAATACCCAGGAGGCCACATCCCAAGTTCACCCTGAGTTCTGAAAGAAATGTGTTTGAAAAGAACTTTCTTGAAAATCTTGGTTATTTCTAAAACATTCAGTCAGATACCATCCAGTGAATGCACGGCCGGAGATGAACTGGCCACTGACGGACAGTGACTACTTGGATCCTGTGCAATCACCATTAAAAGGCAAATAGTGCCATGGCTAGATTATGGCTGAAATATAGATAAAATATTAACAAGTTATGGGATTTGATCCAATATTTTCTCCCAGACTAAGATCTTATTGATCAAATACAGGTTGAAACCAGCAGCCATCTGCCGGGGCGTTTGAGCCCTCTTTTGCTAAAACACTAATATTTAATCATAATTTTATGGCAACATGTTCACAGAGCCAAGCGGGGATGTAACCAGAGTGAAAATAATGGATGAGTGGGCAGAGGGCATTTCTTACAGTCAGTGGATGCATTGCTCCTTTGGTATTTGAGCATCTCAAAAGCAACAGAGAGTTAGCAGAAAACAGTAAGCTCTCCTGGCAGAAGTGTTATGTGTGCCTATGGATCAAGAGTTCTCAACCTGTGGGCCGTGACCCCTTTGGTGGTCGGAGGACCTTTGCACATGGTTTGCCTCAGACCACTGGAAAACAGGAATAATTTACATTATAAGTCATAACAGTAGCAAAATTACAGTTATGAAGTAGCATTGAAAATAATTTTAGGGCGGGGGGGGTCACCAGAGCATGAGGAACCGTATTAAGGAGTCACAGCATTGGGAAGGTTGAGGACTACTGCTGTAGAACTGAGTATTTGGAAGGGGCTTTTACAAAGCACCTTCTGCAGAACCTATTTAGAAGATGAAGAAATCCATCTATCTTTGCTCTCAGTCAACTGCTTTATTAAACTGATTAGTTGTTTGGGAGTTGCCTATGATGGTAGGATTGCAGCTTGCAGCATGTCTAAAGATATTCAAATTAAAAAGAAATCAATCATATGCTAGCCAAACCCCATGTGAGTGGCCTGCATGAATTGTACTCAGCTTTCTGAGACTACCAACCTGTCACTGTAATGAATTCAACATCCTCCTCCTCCTCCTCAACACAGCGAACCTGATATCTTGTACCTTTCATATCTCATAGCTGCTAAATATCACCCTCGCAAGCAGAAAGAATTTTGAAGTGTGAGGCCAAGGGCTTATGAAATCCTCCCCATTATCTGTCTGTGCATCTCATGCTTATGTTTCGTTGCAAACTTGAGCCTCTGTAGAGACTCATTAACACCATCCGGGCACCCTTCTCAATGCCAGTTGGCAAGGCAGCACTGCCAGTAACAAGTTCTGGAAGATGGCCAGTCCCCAGCAGCTGAGCTCTGTTAGCAGCATCCCAGATCCAAAAGATGTCAGTGAGATGAATGTATCAGGATAGCTGAATGCTCTGAATTATGAACTGAGAGGAGGTGACCACAGGCTAAGAAACTCTAGAACACCAACCACAATAGGATGTCAGGCCAAGACTGTTCACATTTGCCTCTGGACAATAGACATGTTCTGCTTTATGCAATATGACAAAAGGCAACACCTTTGCCACCAAAGGATGCATGGCCTAGAAGGATGGATAAGAGCCTATGCTCACTGTCACTTCCCAGTTGTCATGTTAGTGAGCCCAAAAAGTCTTAATAGGTCACCAAGGTTTGCTTCTATCTAACTCATAATTTTACCCTGCAAAAATAATGTCTCCCTCTACTCCCTTTGAATAACGAAAGGAAAAGTTAATTGTATGCAAGGACTCTAATCATACACCCTAACTCAGATAGCTTATACATAGCCCTGGGACACAGGAACCTTTGCTTAGAACCCATGAAGTGAACCAGAAAATTCCAACCACTCCTTCTACATGGCCTTCCTTTATGTGCACCTCCAGCGTGAATTACCAAACTAATAATTTGCCAGTGTGTGGCTGAAATGATTACTACATGCATATGCAAGGCTAGAATTCACGCAAACCTTTCACTTTGCTTCTGCAAATTAAATTCTTGCTAATTATCTCAGACTTTTAAAGCACATGATGGTATTAAAGTCACTGAAATGAGAACTATAGAACACGACTGGTTGACCATCTTCCTGGCGTCGATCACTGCACCAGATGAAGACAAGTGCTAGAGGAGGAACCAATGACCTGCCCAAGTTCTCCCAATAATTATTGCACAATACCACATAGCCACTGACTCTTTGTCCACAGGCACAGAGCTTTCAAGAAACAAAATACATTGCTATTCACCATGACTTTAAGTCTAAATGAATTAATACCTTTAAACTTTTTTATGTATCTCAAAGCATTTGCTAGTTTTCATGGCTCAGGGTATTTTAAAAATTGTGCCATATATAACCTGCAATATAAAAAATGAAATTTTAAGTTAACAGGACAAATGTAATATACTAATTACACAGTAAATTTTCATGTGTGAATGATGGCGAGGAAGCTGCGGCTTGTCCAGCAATGAGAAGTACCCTAAATGCTTACTGTTTGCTTTCTGATTCCCTCCTCGCTGCAACTCTGTTTGTGAGGCTCAGAAGATTCAGTCTACTTGTTCAAGCTCACTGGGCTAAGGAACAATTACATGAGTCTGTCTTGGAGCCATTCTGACTCCAGAACCTTTGGTTCCCTTGTTTCCTTACCTGTAGGTAAGTCAGAAATTACATGTGCACCTGGACTTTAAAGGGTGTGTATCTGTGTGTGAGTTTCTGCCCATGGGTGCAGTGCCCATGGAGACCAGAAGAGGGCGTCAGATTCCCTAGCGTTGGAGTCACAGGTTGTTGTGAGCCACTATGTGGATGCTAGGAACTGAACTCAGATCCTCTGTAAGAGGAGTACTTACTCCTAACACCGAGTCATCTCTCGAGTACTCCTAACACCGAGTCATCTCTCGAGCCGCTGTTGGGTCTTAGGCTCCCTCTGAATGTGAAAGGAGGTTGTCTAGAGGCTGCCTGGAAGAGCAAGGGAAACTAACTTTGTGCTTTAAATGTGAATTGAGTAAAGTCAGCAAGGCCCTAAGAGTGCACTCACATCATTCTAAATGAGTTCAGAAGTCTTTCAAAGCTTCTGACAACATAGACTTGGCTTGCCTTTTGACTTAATAGATTTCCATCTGTGGAGTACAGCCCAAGGAAACAGTAAAAAAGCAAAAGGAAATGTGTTTAAGACTCTATTTATCAGATATACACACACATATAACTTACAGTCTTTAAAAGCCAGAATTTGAGGACATCAAAAAATACAAATCATATTATACAATATAGTATACATATGCAGTGAATGTACCATGACCCAGACTGAATTAGTTAATAGCTGGAGAGAGTCCAAATTCAAGACAGAGAAACAATGTTATATATAAAAAAAATTAAAATAAGAAAACATTATAATCACCCAAATGGAAAATATAAAATACCTTCACATGGAAGAAAATAATATTATATATATTTTGCAAGGCTGTTTGTGGTGGCACACGTGTAAGCCCAGTATTCAGGAGGGCAGATGCAGGAGGCTCACCACAAGTTTGAGACCAACGTGGTCAATATAGCAAGCTGAGACAACATAGTGAGACTTATCTCAAAATAAAATAAGTAGAGTAAAAACTAGCATAAGGATAATATTAAAGAATTAAGTAAAAAAAAACCAGTATATTCATTAATAGTGATACAAGAAAATCATGAACTTATAATGAAACCCCAGTGCCAGAAGAGTGCCTGGCATATAGACATGCATTAATAAAAACAACCAGGAAATCTACTGAGATCATTCTACAAGAGGTCATCCACCAAATGCACTTGACAGGCTCAAAGGGCAGAATCAGCATATCCTATGGTGATAACAGGATTCTGGCTTGAGGTTTTGGCATGAGGATAGTGTATAAAGGATAGATAATGCAAAACACATTGGCCTTTGGGAATAGCTTAGGGAACATTTTATTATTGGCTCTGAGCTGGCAAAAGCCTGGATGAGGAACGACGTGCTGGTCATTGAGCAGAGCTTAGCTGCCCTTAGCCCTTTGCTGCTGAGGTTATGGTCAGGGTCTTTTTGATCGTCCACCATCAGGCTGACTACTGATGGGAGCGGTTCCAGCTTACATCGTCATGAATGGTCTGGGCTTTCCCTATTCGTATATGGAATCTGTCATTTTGCCTTACAGGCTCATTACAGAATACGCAGCTGAAGAGCAGCCAGCTTAGAGAGGAGGGGCTGGGCTTCTGTTCCTCTGCTTGCCTTGTCTTTCTCTCTGTCCTGTCTACAAATTCAGCAACCTGGAAGTTCCAACGAATAGATACTTAGAAACAAGTCACACCTGTGGTTCTCACTCCTTCCAGTGCTGCGGCCCTTTAAACCAGTTCGTGTTGTGGTGACCTCTAACCACAAAATTATTTCGTTGCTACTTCATAACTGTATTTTTGGTTTTGTTATAAATTGTTATGTAAATATCTGATGTACCAGATATCTGATATGTGATCCTGATTGGAGTCACAACCCAGAGGTTAAGAACCGCTGACTTCTGCAAAGGTTCCCCTGAGACCTGCCTGAGCATCAATACTGTCCATGTGTCAGAGGGTCCTTCATGAGGAGACCTATGAGTTAAGCCCTCTTCAAGCTAGTTTCCCTGTGTCCTTTCATGGAATCTCCCTTTGGCCCTGAGACATTAGTGTTAACCAAGGCATAGATGAAATAATTTCAATGTAAATATCACTTGGACAGCTGTGGAGTCACATTGTCCTTCCTCATTTGGTAGAGGCAGCTAGATATATCCCTTTCCATTAAATGTTTCTAGAATTTATTTTTAAAATTTTTTCCCCAATTATGACTATTGGATACATAGAATCTCTGCAAAAAAAAAAAAAAAACCCAGGCTAGAAATTGTGAACATAAAATATTTTGTAACTGTGTCACCCGGATGAACATAATCTATCTGTCCTGTCTGGTAAGGTCTCAAGCAGTGAAAATGAGATAGGGATTTTTTAAAATATCCTGGAAGAAAAAAATGATACTGTGGGCACATGAAACACTCGTAGAAGAGAAAAAAACATAACTTGGGGAGCAAGAAAATAGGATTGACTCTAGGAAGTAATCTGTCTGAGAATAAGTGAAGAGAAAATATTAAACTGTTAGGGAAAGTGTCAAATGTAAAGTGTGATGGTTTGAACACGCTTGTCCCAAGGGTGGCACTATTTGGAGGTGTGACATAGTTGGAGTAGGTGTGGTCAAGTTGGAATAGGTGTGGCCTAGCTGGAATGGGTGTGGCCTAGCTGGAGTGGGTGTGGCCTAGTCAGAGTAGGTGTGGTCAAGTTGGAATAGGTGTGGCCTAGCTGGAGTGGGTGTGGCCTAGCTGGAGTGGGTGTGGCCTAGTCAGAGTAGGTGTGGCCTAGCTGGGGTGGGTGTGGCCTACTTGGAGTAGGTGTGTCCTAGTTAGAGTAGGTGTGGCCTAGTTGGGGAAGATGTGGCCTTGTTGGAGGAAGCATGTCACTGTGGGGGCCCTCTTCCTAGCTGCCTGGAAGCCAGTCTTCTCCTGCCTACCTTCAGATCAGGATGTACAGCTCTTTGCTCCCTTCTCCAGTACCATGTCTGCCTGGATGCTCCCATGCTTCCTGCCATGACGATAATGGATTGAAGCTTTGTTCTCGATCTGAAGGCAGTCAGGAGAAGACTGTCTTCCAGGCAACTAGGAGAAGGATCTCAAAGCCCACTCACCCCTCCCCCAGGACACATTTCCTCCCAAAAGACCACACCTCCAAATAGTGCCATTTCCTGGGCCAAGCATGTTTAAATCACCACAAAAAGTTATAGCTTACGTTTGCCCAGCATCTTACGTTTAACAGGGCATTTGCTGTTGTGATCTTATTTAATTCTTATGCCATATAGTGGGGAATACTACAACAGACAGGTAAGGGAGCTGAGAGAATTGCCCTAGCTTTCCAAAGGTGCCTGCAGCTTATCAGCCAAGCTGGGCTCAACTAAAGCCCAGTTTTCTTTCTTTCTTTCTTTCTTTCTTTCTTTCTTTCTTTCTTTCTTTCTTTCTTTCTTCCTTCCTTCCTTCCTTCCTTCCTTCCTTCCTTCCTCCCTCCCTCCCTCCTGCCTCCCCCCTCCCCTCCTCTGTTCTTTTTGTCCTGCTTTGTTTGTTTTGTTTTCTTTTTCAAGACAGGGCTCTGAAACTCACTACTAGAACTCACTCTGTTGAACAGACTGGCATGGAACTCAGAGATCTGCCTGCCTCTGCTTCCCAAGTGCTGGGGTTTAAAGTCATGTGCCACCATCACCCTGCTAAGCCCAGTTTTCAATAGAACTAAACACTGATGCTATTCCAAAAGGTATAAATCCCAGAGCAAACCTTCCCTTAACTCATTTAGAACTTAGGGAGCCCTGTCCTCCATATAAACCAGCTGGGAGGAGTCCAGAAAGCAGACCTAACACAAATGAATCAAATGAAAGATCTGGTTGTATAATCAGGTCCCTGAGTGTGAGAGAAGAGTGGAACACTGACCATGAGTTTATAAGTTGTCAGTCTAAAAGGCACAAGCCCTAAATCCTGTCTAAACTTTGAAAGGAGACACATTAGCTCAGGATTTTGCCATCTGCGGTTTTTAAAAATGGTCAAAATTAGTGCTTTGATGAAACTGGAGATGTGGTTTAGCATTTTAAAGTTACATACTGCAGAGAGGCCCCTAGTTTGGCTCACAGCATCCATAGCTGACGCAGCCACTTGTAACTCCAGCTCCAGGAGATCCAGTGCCCTCTTCTGGCTTCTGCAGGCACTTGTAGTCACATGAAAACTCTCAAACACAGAGATGTGCGCATAAGTAAAAAAAAAAAAAAAAAAAAAAAAATCTTTCTGAGAATTTGTTTTGCCTAGACATCTCCCGAACGTGTGTTATCATGGCTAAGGTGGCCTATGCTGCATGCTTATAGGTTTTGCTATTAATTTTTTTTTGCAATGTGCACAGATTGCGCTCATCCCTTACTCTCTTTTATGTACATCATATTCCGGTTTCCCTTCAAATCACAGTCTCATATGTATAGTAAGTTGTTTTGTTTTCTGACTCACCGAGCTTAACCAAGGCTGCCTACTTGTGTCGCCACAGATATAGAGTTTATGTCATCATGGATATAGAGCTGTCTGTTGGAGCCTGCTGGGCTTAGCAGTGGACATACAACTGAAAACAATGAATTTTCCTCCCTAGGAATCTATCTAACCCATAGCACAGTAGCAGCAAAGGGTAGGCTTCATGAGTCCTTCCCTTATCCACATTTACAGAGCCAGTCTTATGCAGGGCAAGTATAAGTAATTGTACTTAAGTGTAAGTACTGTGTTATGAGTTCATCATTACGGTGGCTGTATCCTGCTTAAGGCATTTTATAACTCTTCTCCCTATCTTCTAGATACTATCTCCATCCCTTCTTCCACAAGGTTCCCTGAGCCATAGTGGGGTGGTGGGGTGGTCTATGTCTTGTTTAGGAGTGAACCCTCAACATCATTTTTTCTTGGCATTGGACACCCATGAATCTCTTCATTCACCACCATGTATTGCAAAGCATTTTCAAATGCTTTTTCTGTCTCTCTTGGTTCTGTCAATGGAAACCTTGATTCAGCAATCCAATGTTATCTTTTCTAAGAAGCCCCCTTGGAGCTCCTCCCTCCTATGCAGTCAGATTAAAACATCTTGTGCCTCTCACCTCAGGTAGCTCCTGGATGTCACAAAATATGTGGGATTTACCCGCCTACCTGCTATGATCTGAACCCATGTGCTTCATACACAGGGCCAAGAAGAAGTCATCCAAGGTCCTGTGATGCTCTGTGAGTTTATAAACTTTTACAAGGATTTGAGTTCTTTCCATTCCACTGTAGAAATGACCTTGGTGAAGGACTATCTTCATTTAAAAGTGCTCCATTTTACTATAACCATATTTCATGTTTACTTCCTGTATCACAACATTTGCATTCATGCGCTATTAATAATCAGCACTGGTCAATAGCAGAGCCTCATCAGAGGTTACAGTATAAAGTTTTCAATCAGACAGTAATAAATCAGCCATCAAACTTAAACAAACTGGTATGAGATTTGCTTTTACTTCAACCAAATTCTATTCGATGTGGAGGTAAAAGCCTTGAAGGCGGGGCTTGGTCCCTGAAGATACTGTCTTACAGTAAACTGCTAGTAGAGACCTAAAAAGTCCCAGAGCAAAAAGTACATCACTTCTACCAATGTTACCTGTTCTTCAGAACCAAAAATAACGCTGACTTTACTGAGGATTTACAAAACACAATTAAAACACTCAATTCATTGAGGTTTTATAATCAGAATTAAGAAAACATCTCTCTGTGATGGTTTAAAATGATAAGAGAAAGTACTGAGCTTTTGAAACACAGTAACGATCCTATAGTCTCTGCCCTCCCTTGGACCCCATATGGTCAAGGCGCTGTTCTCAATTAAAAGGCTTACTTACAAGGAAAGTAAAGACCAGGCAGTAGCAAGAATACTACCGGGACTTGTAATAAAGCAGGCTTTAAAATAAAGGAAGTGGAGTGATTATATCCAATTATACCCCATTCTATAAAATTCTTTTTTAAAAAAAGCCTCCATTACATCTAGGACAGCATAGGGAAAGCTCTTTGATCTGTGAATAGGCTAATCGAAGAACTGTTCACATAATTCCCGTCCTTTCAGTGAGAGCAGCAATCAGCCATCAGAATGGAACGTACAAGTCATAAAAGTCGTGAAGTCTTACTTTTTCGTCATCTTCTGTAAATGGAGCACCTTCAGGGACCTTATTTATCGCCTGGGCCACACCGATAATCTCCCCGTCACTGTTCCGAATAGGCATGCACAATAGTGATTTTGTCTTGTATCCAGTCAGCTTGTCAATCTCATCATTGAATCGTCGGTCCTAGAAATAAGACAGAAAGCATTCATTTCAAGGGCAAGGAGGAGAGAGGAGGTGCGGAAGCAAATCCCTGGGAAAGTTCCCCTGCCCCCCCTTCCAGGCTCTTACTCTTAGGAATGGATTTGATATTGTGTTGAAATGACCAAAATAAATGATAAATTATCATGATAATTGTGAGCCAGGCTAACAAAAGGAAAAGGGCCAGTGTCCTAAGAAAACGTCACTGTGTTCTTCTTAATAAAATATACTATTTCACAGTGATAACTGAGTATGAAATAGTACATGAGAAAGCAATGTATCACCTATGTAAGAAGCTACTAAAACCTTCAGGAAAGAAGTAGTTTATGTTGGTTTAAAATTATTCTGGAAAAAAATCTACGCATTTATTCTGCTATTTCTAAAATAGTTCCAAAAAGGTGTGTGTGTGTGTGTGTGTGTGTGTGTGTGTGTGTGTGTGTGTGTATGGGGGGTGGTAATAAAAAGAATACCAGCTAAAATATGTAGAATAAGTAGCTCAATTATGTAGTATCTTGTCATTAACTACCACAAAACAATGATAATAAACAAGGATCACCAGTGACATTAGGTGAAGGATGCTAAGCAGAATATTTACATGACCTTCAAAGGCCACCCTAAAATGTGTATTAATTATGATGACAATGTGGGTTCTATAGTGAGGAGACCTGGCAGATTCTATCTTAGACAAGTAATTAAATTTACCATGAATGCGCCAAAATAACATCACCGTCTCCCGACACGGTGCCTTGGGAAGGAAACACGGCCTAAGAACATGGGGTGTTCGTATCAAATGGACAGCAGAAACCATCATCTAGGAAAAGAGACCCAGGAAACAGGATCTGGGCAGATGGCTTACTGTGGAAAACACTTGCTACACAACCTTTGAAGACATGTGTTCAATCCCTGGCATGCCATAAAAAGCCAGGCAAAGCTGTGTGTGTCTGTGACCCCAGGTCCCAGGAAGGAAGAGACACTTGGA
>CACVCL010023041.1:0-22500 GCA_902729485.2 Mus minutoides
GTGTGTGTGTGTGTGTGTGTGTGTGTGTGTGTGTGTGTGTGTGTGTGTGTGTGTGTGTGTGTGTGTGTGTGTGTGTGTGTGTGTGTGTGTGTTATTCACTCTTAAGTGTGTGGCACTCACTCTTATCCATGTGTGACATGGCCTCATGGGTCTTTATATTCTTTTCTTGGGCTTCAAACATGATAAAGTTCACATCTGTTCTTTATTCTGATAGAAAAAAATGCTGCCTGCAAGAGAAAGTGCTCTCTAGAAAGTAACTAGAAGGCCACAGAATCTAGGAATGAAAGTTTAGACAACTGTTAGAAATAATTGTCATAAGCTGGATTTTAGTATGATATGAGCATTTCTTTGGTAACTTTAATATTTGCTTTGGGAGAGGAGGCGAATTAACTGCCACAAGCCAGCATCCACACAACTTGAGTACAGATGCTAAACACTACATGGTTCTCATCTCTTAATATTTTAAATCCTTTTCTGAGGGTAACTTAAAGGAATCAAAACTCTACCGATTTTTCCAGTTGAATGACCATGTGGATAAAAGAAGCACATCACATGTGGTTAGTAAATAATAGTATAGAATCAGACAGTATGAGAACATATATTTCTCACCACTAAAATATAGTGCCTGCATGGTAATAGTGAGTTGGATTTACAGTTACATTTTGAACAAAGACAGACAGTGTGACAAACTGACCTAAAAGCTGCCACTCTTGTGAATCTCTCAGTAGTTATGATCTTCTGTTCTGTGTGTGGTTCATCTCTCTGTGATGTGATGCATTTACACAAAACATATTTTCAATAATTTATTAAAAATAGACTCAATACCAGCTATAAAGGAGGCAATAAAAATACCAATCCAGCATAAAGTACGTTTCTATTCCTGCACAACCATCATGACCAAGAAGCACTTGGGGAGGAAAGGGTTTATTCAGCTTACTCTTCCATATTGCTGTTTATCACCAAAGGAAGTCAGGACTGGAACTCTCTCTTATAGAACCCAAGACTGCCAGCCCAGAGATGGCCCCACCCACAAGGGACATTTCCCCCTTGATCACTAACTGAGAAAATACCCCACAGATGGATCTTATAGAGGCACTTCCCCAACTGAAGCTCCTTTCTCTGTGATAACCCAGCTGTGTCAAGTTGACACAACAGTTGCCAGTACAATTGACCCCTTGTCAACTTGACACACAAATACATCACTAGTAAGCCTCAAACTGTAGTTCTTACTCATCCCCAAGATCTTCAATAACTTTAAAAGTCCCACAGTCTTTACATATTAAAAGTTCAATCCTTTTAAAATATCCAATATCTTTTAAAATCCAAAGTCTTTTTGCAATTAAAAGTCTCTTAACTCTGGGATCCACTAAAATATTGTCTTCCTTCAAGAGGGAAAAATATCAGGGGACAGGCACAATCAAAAGCAAAAATTAAACTCCAACTGTCCAATGTCTGGGTTTCAACTCACAATCTTCTGGGCTCCTCCAAGGGCTTGGGTCACTTCTCCAGCCATGCCCTTTGTAGCATACACCATGTCTTCTAGGCTCTACCTGGCTGCACTTCACTGCTGCTACTGTTCTCGGTGGTCATCCCATGATAGTGGCATCTCCAAAATGCTGTTGTCTTCCACTGTAACTAGGCTTCAACACTAGCCTCTCATAGGCTCTCTTCATGGTGCCAAGACTCAACTCTTTTGCATGATCCCTTCATTCCTGGGCCATCAATTGCAACTGAGGCTGCACTTTTACCAATGGCCTTCCATGGCCTCCCACAGTGCTTCTGTGGACTCAGACGCTCTGCATGACCCCTTCATGCCTTCAAAACCAGTACCACCTGGGTAACTATTACACATTACCAAGCCCCATTGCAGCAGGAGTACAAGCTTGGCTATCTCTGGAACACAGCTTCTTTGTGCTTTCAGAAAACACTTCCCAGAAGATGTCACTTCAATGATGCTGGTCTCTTCTTAATCTTAGCTCCAGCTAACCAGCATCAATAGTCCCAGTAATGCAAAGATTTTGCTTTAGTAGTTCTAGTATCTTGTTAATAACAGCTGAACCACAGAATAATCAAACTCCAAAATAGCAATGACCCTGAAAAGAGTCTTTAATTTTCCCTCTGAAAGTTCACAAGCCAGGCCTCCATCTTATGCACTGTTCTCAACATTATCTTCCAAGCTTCTACACAACATCTGACAAAGCTCTTAACACAGAATAGATCTTCTAGCCCAAAGTTCCAAAGTCCTTCCACAATCCTCCCCAAAACATGGTCAGGTTGTCACAGGAATACCCCACTATGCTGGTACCAATTTATCTTAGTCAGGGTTTCTATTCCTGGACAAAACATCATGATCAAGAAGCAGTTGGGGAGGAAAGGGTGAATTCAGCTTACTCTTCCACATTGGTGTTCATCACCAAGGGAATTCAGGACTGGAACTCAAACAGGTCAGGAAGCAGGAGCTGCTGCAGAGGCCATAGAGGTGTGTTCCTTACTGGCTTGCTTCCCTGTCTTGCTCAGCCTGCTCTCTTATAGAACCCAAGACTGCCAGCCCAGAGATGGTCCCACCCACAAGGGGACTTTCCCACTTGAACACTAATTGAGAAAATACCCCACAGCTGGATCTCACGGAGGCACTTCCCCAACTGAAGCTCCTTTCTTTGTGATAACCCAGCTGTGTCAAGTTGACACAAAACTAGCCAGTATAATACTAAAGCCCCTATTCTGGACAACAGCCAGTCATTTCTTTGTTCCTTTGAGTGACTCTGGAATGGACATTCATAAACTCAAGCCCTCTAATCTCTCATTTCTGAAAAACACTTACGGGACACGACAAGACATGGCAGGTGTTCTTGCTTTGTATCAGCCTAACTTGTAAAATCCTCTGGGATGCCCTGTTTGTCCTTCTCTGAAATAACTGTAGGATTTGTGTGTTGGATATCTGTTAAATGTGATGGCAAATATTAAAGGGTATTAGATTGGTCACTCACAACATAAAGAAGGGCAATTAATGAAATACGAGAGATTGGAGAAATCATAGAAAGGGGCGGAAAGAAAAGGGGAGAAAGAGGTAATATAAGAAAGACAGAGAGAATGACCTTGAGTAGAGAGAAATCACTTTTTGGATGATTTCAGATATTAAAACCCATTGGTTCTTCAATAATTTATTTAAGATTACACATTATAGACTCTAACTTGTATATAAAATATTGGTTTATAGACATTCCTTCCTCATTTTATAGCAAAGAATGTTTAACTAACCAGCTAAAAAGGGCATATTTGTTTTTAAGAGATGTTTCCTAACACGGAAGGACTAGTACACAAATACAGAGCATTCTAAGAATTTTGTGAATTTGTAAAACATGCATTGCTTTGAACATCAGAAACAGTAAAACACAAAATAAGCATAATGTCTAAAATATATGCTATACCTTTTTATCAATTATTTAAGAAAATCAGTTTTAGAAGTTGATATAAATGACAAAAATATTTGGACTTCATTTTCAAATTATAATATTTATGTGAATGTGTGTATTGCTATCTCCCAGTACATATCATATAGAAATATGATTAAATCATGATAATACATGCATAAATAACGGTATCATTATTTTTCCCTCAGTTACACAAAATTTTCTATGGAGTGCCCTCTTTTTCTGCTTGAGATAGCAGAGTCAGTAAAGACAAAGGGCTATGAGATCCTTCTGTAACCTTGGTCTTTCCTCCGATGAGATCATGAGGTCAGATTGCTGCCACCTTAGATAAAAGTTGATGTAAATCCCTGATGAAATTAGATCAACTATGATTTTCATCAAGGGTACTGTAGTGATTCAGCCATCTTCATATTTACACTGAAAGATGAAATGTATAGTGTATTGCTTTTTGTTTTACCAGCATATATTTTAAGAGAAAGTACCTTGCATGCTTGTTAACTTAAATGTAGCTTGTTGAAGCTTGCCAAATTAACAGAGTGGAATATTGGTCATATGGGTCTATTCTTTTAAATGTTGAACATTGTATGTGTTTTGGTGAGTTTCGTGATTTATATATGCATCTTGTTCTTAATAAAATATAACACTAAAGGGTGAAGAGATACAGCATCACTTACTGCTCTTACAGAGCATCTTTGTTCTGTTTTGGAACCTATATCCTTCATTTCAAATGTCTTTTGATTTGGTTTGCCAGGAATAAGGCATCATCTCTGGCCATCATAGACAGCTTCATGTGTGTAGGGTTCAAAATTTTATGAGAGCACACAGAAAACCACGTAAATTAAACAATATATTATTTTTAATTTTTATATTATATTATAATAATTCCACAAAATATCCATTTTAAAAATATGAAAATTATCAACAGACGATTATATACATTTATTCCTGCAGGTATGCTAGTAATTTTTCTATAGGTAATACTCATTATGAGTTGATTCCATGCAGAATTCAACTATGGACGTGCATGTGTGAAGTGTATGATTTATAGTCAACCAGAAACACACAAGTGTGAATTTCTTAAAGAAAATATTTTTGTTTTACTAAAATATTACTTATAATATTTTTATTTAACAGACAAATTTGAGCTTTTCAACTTGTATTAAAAACTTATAAGTCTTGTATCATTTTCCTTTTCTGTATTTGCTTTTACTACTTTTGAATATTGGTTCCCAGGGTTTTGCTCTGTTTCCTAAGACATGATGATGAGTGCCTTTAATCTAAATACTACAGAAAGAAGATAGCAGATCTCTGTGAATGTGAAGCCAGCTTTGTCCAGTTAGTTTCAGGACTTCCAGGACCACAGAAACAGACTCTGTCTAAATAATACCAAATATATGCATATATATTCTATACATATATGTGTATATACATGTGTTTATGATTTTTTATAAATTTGTAAAACATTTATTGGTCAGAAACAATAAAATACAAAATAAACATGATGCCTAAAATACATAGTATACCTTTTTAACAATTGTTTAAGAAAGTATAATTTTACAATTTGAGATAAATAACAAAATATTAGGACTCTCATTTTCAAATTATGATATATATGTGACTCTGTGTATTGCTATTTCCAAGTAAATATTGTTTAGATATACTGTTTGTTAAATCATCATAACACATGCATAAACCACATTACCATTATTTTTGCCTTTGTTACACCAAATCTTCTGTGGTATGTTCAGAGTTTCCCTTTTTTTCTCCTTGAGAAAACATAGTCACTGCATGAAGGGACACACACACACACACACACACACATCGTTATCATTCATCAAAAAATGAGTAAAATGGCTGTTGCTTATCTTTGAACACTTTGGGAAATGAAATGTGACAATATAGTTTTATAGTTTGCCCATTGATGAAGTGTTTAGGTACAATATAGGATATAACTATATATCTATATTACACACACACACACACATGGATAAAAACTCGATGTCTATCATCAACTATGTTTTAGGGAACATGAAAGTGCACATTTATGTTTGAGACTACGTATGCCTTGAATATTTAAGACATTGGAGGTGAGGGGTTGCCATAGGTGTGTATAAATGCAGTGGTCATTGCCCAAGCTTCTTTTTATGTCAAGTTGTTACAAGTTGCACTCAACTGGAGAAAAGGGAACACCAAGTGAGAAAATGCCTACATAAAATTGAATGGTAGGCAGACAAGCTTGCAGGGTGTTTTCTTAATTAATAATTGGTGGCTTAATTAATAGAGGGTGGCTCGGCTTAATGTGGGTGCAGATATATCTGGGCTTGTGGTCCTGAGTTCTATGAGAAAGCAGGCAGAGGAAACCATGACAAACAAGCCATAAGCTGCACTCCTCCAATGCCTCTGTATCAGCTCCTGCATCCAGGTTCCTGTGCTGTTTGAGTAGATGCCCTCACTGTCTTAGATGATGAACTGTGATATGGAAGTGAAATCAACACTTTCCTCTCCAAGTTGCTTTGGTCATGGTGTTTTTTCAGATGAAAGAAAATCATAACTAAGATGTCATATATGTCATTCACAAAGCCAAATAAAACAGATAATAAAAGGAGAAAAGTATAATAAGACATAATCGAGTAACTGACTGATTATGTGCCTACAGTCATTTAATTTTTCACATCATTATGTCTAAAAATATTTTATGTTCTTCATTTAGTTTTAATTTAGGCCTAGTTAAAATTTATTTTGGAAACACATTTTGAAAAATAAATTATATTAATGGTATTGAAATAATCGTTAGGTACAGTCCAAAAATTTAAATAAATATTCATTAATTATTTCTTTAACTGTCTAATCTAATTAATTAATTAATTAATTAATTAATTATTTCTTTAACTTTAGGATTCCACTTATATAAAAGACAACTAAAATAGGTTCATGGATGCTACAATTGTCTGAATTCTTGTTAAAATACTATCTGATTAAGCATTGATATTTATTTAATGTGTGTTTGTTGTTGATGTTGTTGATATTGTTGTAAGTATATGTTATGTGTGTACAGGTGACATGTACTATAGAAGAGCCAGATATGCATACAGGGAACTGAACTCAGGTCCTCTGGAAAACAGTAAGTGTTCTTAAGTACGAAGCCATTTCTCCAGCTCTAGACACTATTTTTTTTTTTAAATAATCATTTTATCTGTTTACATCTCAAATAAAATCCCTCTTCCCAATTAGCCCTCCACAAAACCCCTCCTACATCTGCCCTCTCTCCCCTCTCCTTCACCTCTATGGGAGTGTTTACCCACCTACTCACCCAATCCTTCCCTACCCCCCCGGCATCCCACTATGCTGGGGCATTAAAAATCCACGGGACCAGAGGCCTATCCTCCTATTGATGTCAGAAAAGGCCTTTGCTCTGGATTCTCACCCACTCAACCCACACCCAGATGCAGCTTGACACCCAGGAGTTCTGACATCCAGGATCACAGGAACACAGGATCATAGGACACTAAGTTTTTTTGACTTCAATGTTTTTTTCCAATATATATTTTTGCAAAGTTTTCTCCTCTACTGCATAATATATTCTAAAATGTAAATATATAGTCTGTATCATACTATAAATGACGATATATCATATAGTGTTATATATTATACTTTGTATTTAAAGGATAATGAGACTAAAAACATTTCATGTCATCAAAATGATACATGTGACTATTCATTTTAATTGGATGTTGTTAATAAATGCTTAAAATTATATGTATAATGAATTGCTTAAGACACTATCATTCTTTCTTTCTCTCTCTCTTATTTTTGAAACCAACAAAGTTGTAAAGTTAACTGTATTTTATGAAGAATAGGTAAAGAAATGTACATGGCAAAATGTGGGAAAGGTTAGTTTAAATTCTCCATTTTATGAAGGAATTTTCTTTATATTTATTTACTGTTTTATTACAAGTTGCATCCTCTAGGTACATTTTCCAAGGTTTATATTATTTCCAATTAAAGCTCAGGCAAAAAAAAAGTAATAATTTTAAATCCATATGGGTTCCTAAAAATTTGTAAATAATTAAGTTTGATTCAAGAGTGTATCCTGCTGTATAAAATAAACATAATAAGGTATATAATTTACAAAATGTACTTTTCAATAGTTTTTATGAACACATGAAACAAAAGTTTCATAATAATTTAATCACAAAAACTACCAAATGCAGACATAAAACACTAATTACTGTGTGCAGCACAGAGAACTGGAACAATATTTGTAAGAATTTTCCATTAAGAACACACTGTTAACAATTTCATCTCTCTTTTTTTTCTCTTATAGCACAGATCTCCCTAGGGATTTTTCTTTCTGTGTACAATATGCTGAGGACAGGAGAAAAAAACCTGTGCTAGCTAGATGATTTTCACTGATCCTTAAAATGTCTTGTGTTTTAAAGATCCAATGGCGATTTATGTTGGTTTGTTTCATGCACTTTTTGGCAAGTGAGGCATAAGCTATGTCTATACCTTTATAATTTTATATTATTATTATTATTATTATTATTATTATTATTATTATTATTATTATTTTGTTTTTTGTTTTTCGAAACAGGGTTTCTCTGTATAGCCCTGGCTGTCCTGGAACTCACTTTGTAGACCAGGCTGGCCTCGAACTCAGAAATCCACCTGCCTCTGCCTCCCTAGTGCTGGGATTAAAGGTGTGCGCCACCACGCCCGGCTGTCCTTTTTTTATTTTTTTGCTCACTACCACATAACACAGTTGTTCTGTGGGTTAACCTGGTCAAGAGTTGGAATTATATTCTGATCCTGGAATTATAAAGAATTTCAAAGTGAAAAGAAATTTCTTATTAAAAATCAGTGAAAAAATAAAATGCAAAAACACAGAGATTCGATAAACATTAAAAATATATAATTCATTATACATAGATAAATAAGTTTAATATGCTTCTTTCATCAATATAAGCAAATATAGTAAAACTGTCATCTGCATTTGGGGACTGGTCATAAGTGTATTATCAAGTAAGTTAATTTTATACAATAAATTCAAAGTAGATTAGTTTAAAATTAGTACAATTAGTTTAGGAAATCAGGATCAGATACAGCATGACATATGCAAGTCACAAAATGATCTCCTATAGTCAGAGACCAACGCCAGAATGATTTATAGTAGGGTTGATGATAAACAGAACAATCTGCATCCATGTAATACTGCAAGTGATAAAATGTGATACATTTGCAGCCTTAGCTCCTTTACAAAGTTTCCTAAAATCTTCAATAAAAAAAATCTCTACACATCTATTAGAAACATACTATCAAGATTTAATTAAGACTGAAAATAAATGTTTCAAGGAATGAAAAATCACACAAAACTAGAGAAAAGCAGAGGCTTTGGAAATGTAAGTGATATATTAAAACATATTAGTTTCATAGTAAGTTCATTAGGATGTAAGAAATGTATAGCCCTCATTCACAACAGCAACAATAACAAAAATAGACATATTGGACTAGTAACAGAAATTCATAAGGACTAAAGAGAGACTGGAGTCAGCAGGATGAATATATTTATCTAACCCAAGAATGGTTTGCTGAAAAATGACAGAAATCCTGGTACATCTTGGAAAAGTGCCTAGCCTGGAAACACTTTAAAGTAAATGAATTCCTCTTTGAGTCAGAGGAAACAAGCTCATGACTCTAACCTTGGTGACTAGGTGGAAGATTGTGGCATTGCTGGAAAACACTTATGTCAGCATCACTGACTGAGACACAAACACTTGTATATTCAGATAAATCTGTGTCTAAATGGAGAAATCAGGGGCAAGTTCTGATTCTGATGTGTTGGCTCTTAAGAACATCCACAGTAGCAATGAAAACAGATGGTACATGTGATAGCTTGGTTTCAGCAAAACAAGTAAGAAACAGTACCAGATGTCCAGCGTGTGAGAATGAAGGTTACATAGAACTTTGTTCACAGAGATGCTGAACACCATAAATAGGAGTTACCTTCAGGACAATGAAGGCACACTGCAGATGCTTGCCTAGCTTAGAAAGTTTTCCCACTTGGATTATGTCTTCAAATGCTGAAACAGTTCATCTATGTATTAAGAAATCCTATATGAGATAATCAGAATTACGCTACAAGATTTTTGTTGGCTTTTCCAATTTCAACCTAAAATGTCATCAAATTTCAAATCCAGAAAAACCCCTTCCTTTAACTAAATAAAATCAAAATGGTTCTTATCATACTAAGTATGATTTTCTTTTGATGTTACAAAGCTCATTACATAGGCTTGGTGAATACCCAATTTTGCCATGTATACTTTGGTACCAAAACAGTAGTTTAGCTTCTCACTTCTGGTTTCTGAATTATGGCTCTGTGCCAGGTCTTACCTTATCTATTATTCAGGTTTTTTAGAACACTTTGTCCTATGGTGAGATCTCCACAATTCTACTGTTCCAGAAGAACAGCAACGGCAAGCGGCTGTATGGTTTCCACATGCTACATACAGTGCTAAGTTTTATTAATTCTCACAAGATCACAAGGTAGTCTTATTACTATTTGCTGTTTATAAACAAAGGAAATGCAGGAACAGGCCCAAATGTATATAGCTATTAAAACTGGGTCTAGAATATCTGCACATTTCTCCACCCCCCAGTATTGCCTCCTGGAAGTGAAATGATTAGAAAAAGGCATTCCAGTGAACTCCACAAATGCCCTTTGAAATCACTTAAGTCATAAACAGTTAAGACAACAAACGTGGATCTGTAAGATGTCTCAGCAGATGAAAGCACTCGATATCAAGCCTAATGATGTGGCCTCTGGGACTACAGGGAAGAAGAAGAAACAAATAGACACACAGACACAGAAACATATACCAACAAAAGACTAAAGACAATTGAATGTCCTTGACTCTGAACACCTAAAGGAAAAATTCCAAAAAACCCCAAAACCACAAAGAAAAATGCCAAACATTAAAATATTACAAATAAACCCAATCATTGTATACCCTGATCCAAGTATATTAGGAGTAATGCAATGAAAAAGTATGAGAAAGGTCCCTAAAGAAAGGTGATTTCTAATTTCATTTCTTCAATTTCATATGCTACATAATCACTTAAATAAACTGAATTTTGAGTCAAATTTTAAAAACAATGTTTATTATCTAGCTACATCTAGTAATATTCTCCTGTATCTATTTATCTATTTGAGCCTAGGAGTCAAGGACAGATTATAATCTGGCCTGAAATATAGTGAGTACTGATACATAATATGAATACATGGGGAATGTGAAAAAAAATATGTATATACATAATATAAAACTTTGGAGAGCCGGGCATGGTGGCGCATGCCTTTAATCCCAGCACTCGGGAGGCAGAGGCAGGCGGATTTCTGAGTTCGAGACCAGCCTGGTCTACAAAGTGAGTTCCAGGACAGCCAGGGCAAGACAGAGAAACCTTGTCTCGAAAAAACAAAACCAAACAAACAAACAAAAAAAAAAAAAAAACTTTGGGGGATTCTGTAGAATAAGCCTATGTTCAATAGTTTTTTTTTTTTTTTTTTTTTTTTGGCTCTTTGTGTATGTTTTATGTGTATGAACATTTGTTTGCAGACACTAGATGCTAATGATGGGTATTAACCTCCTTATTTTCTGAAACTGGGTCTTTTTATTGCACTTAGACTTTATTGATTCTCCTAAACTAGATAACGGCAATCTCCAGGGTCATCCTCTCCCATTCTTCCCATTGAAGGTATCTGAAATAGGTGGTACCCAACAAATTACACAGTTCCTGGAATCCAAACTGAGACCTGCATGCGTTTTGGCACCTAATCATTTTACCAGATGATCTATCTAGTCACCTCTCACATTCATTCTCATGTTTCTCTGTGAAGAAATATATTGATTGGCCAGTCCTATATGTTCTGCAACAGCATTGCCCCAACACATCTTGTAGGCAGGACAGATTGTAGGTGGAGGGTTAGTGTCTGGGTTGGCGTCTAGGTTTCTCTTCTTATAATCTGTGGAGTGTCTTCTCCAACCAAAGGAATAGAATGTGGAGATGAAGTCTCCATGCCCTTACCAGCTCTGCCTCTCAGTTTACTTGGTGCTTTCTTAGTTTCAGAGTTGATGTCCATTGTCATGAGAGCAGGGAGCATGTCAGCAAGCAAGCGGTCATTGTTTTGTATGACTGATTGAGGATTCTACATCTGGATCCATAGGTACTAGGAAGAGACAGATTCTGGCACTAGATTGGGCTCTCAAAACTCCAAAGCCCATACACCAAAACACACTTTATTCCATAAGCCCATACTCTCTCCAACAAAGCCATGCTTCTTTTTAAAATTTTAATTTTATTTGCAATTCATTTTTTACACTCAATATTCCATTCTCTGCCCCTCCCCATCCACCCTCAGACTGTTCCACAACCCACACCTCCTCCCCTCCCCACCCCATCTCCATGTGGATGCCGCCACCCCCTACCTCACCTGACCCAAATACTTGCACTTTCTACACAATCAAGTATAGGAGTTTGTGGGATCCAGTCTTATCCAAACCACCACAGTCATTATAATTAAGAAGGAAAATATCTACAGCTAGAATAAGCTAGCTTAGTGCATATTTTATGTTTGTTATGTGGCACAGAATATTCACAAATATTGCTTGCTAAAATAAGTAGTGATTTCTTTTATTACTTTTCTATCTCCTCAATTCAGAACACAGATAATAAAATAATATTTTTGTAATGGCTTAAAAGTTTAGACTTAATGAGGAAAAAAATCACTTTCTTTACATCTTAATTATATTTACTATTTATTCTAATTTACTGTTTAGTCAAAAAGCTTAGCTGAGTATTTTGTAAGTTCTTAACATGTTTTAATAAAATGGTGTTAACTAAAAGATATTAGTAGAACTCAGAGATTATAGTATGCCCCACTTTTATAGATACTAGGCCAGAAAACACATTTATTTTTAGATTTAACAATTAAGTTCTATGGACTTTGGGGATATGTTACAGTTTTCTATTAGTTTCCCAGTAACTGTAAAGTATTTTATTTAGAGAATGATTCTTTCCCCTTCCTTCTCCTTCTTTCCCTTATTCAGCAACTCTGAAATAATGAAATAATATTTAATTATTTAAATTAAGGATCAGCTAGCAAGGCCTTGGAACCTACTGTCACTACTTTCAACAGCAGTGTATTCCAGCTACTTATTCTAAATGCTTATTCTTAACCCACAGAGAAGCATAGCCCTCAGCCCTCGTCATATAAGCTGCTTCCTGTAGCAAATGGAGATCTTTACAGAAAACCACAACTCATAAAACGCAGAGCACGACTGCCTGTGGGATGCCTATTCCTAGTTAATAAATTTACATGACACTACATATTAGGCTCAGGATATATCATGGGAGATGGGGCAGACAAATGGAAAGAGCCAGAAGACCAGGACATGAGGAGAGACATAGTCATTTCTTTAAAAACAATGATTAAAATAAGAAAATATTTTTAAAGGTACAGGAATTGGAGCACAGTAGGAATGATGGATCGATCTAGAGGTGGTTGGGAGGACAGGTGGGAGGAAATGTGATCAAAGTGGTTGTACAAAATTCTAAAAGAAATAATAAAGATATTATATGTCAAGTTGAACCAAGTATTGCTTGGCCAGTTTGCCATGTTTCTCTCCACCATCTCCACCCAGCACATCTTGCAAGCAGGACAGATTGCAGTTGAGGGGTTTTGTGGTTGGGTTCCTATCCAAGCTTCTCTTTTCTTAATCCGAAGATTATCCTATCATGCCCAAAAGGCTACATATTAGGGCTGAAAGCTTCACCCCTGCATCAGTTTAGCCTTTTTTCCTTCAATGAATTATTCTTGGAAATGGAGCACACTATTAGTTTATAGAAGGCAACCTACTGTCTCTCCCCTCAGAGATTAGGAAACCTCACAGAAAGGGGAGAGGGAAGACTATAGGAGTCAGAGGGGACAACAGGAACAGACCACTGAATAAATTAAGCAGGGCTCCCTTGGGCTCACAGAAATGGAAATGGCGAGCACTGGCGCTGCAGACAACATGTATGGCTGTTAGCTTGGTGCTCTTGTGAGACTCCTACTAGGGGGAGCGGCTATGACTGATTGTTTTGTTTTCTCTTGATACTCTTCCTCCCATTGGATTGCCTTGGCGACCCTCCATATGAGGGCTTTCACCTTGTCTTATTGTATCCTGTTTTGTTTTTACTTGATGTTGTCTCTTGGAGACTTGCTATTTTCTGAAGAATTAAAGGAGAGGGAGTGGATCTGGGAGAGAAGGGGGGTAGGGGAGTGTTAGGAGGAGTGGAAAGAAAGGAAGTATTTTTAGGGGGAAGAATCTGTTTCCAATATAAAACAAGCCTTTGACTAATCTAAGAAAAATTCCAAATTGTCAAGTCTTATAATGATTACTGTCTATTCCCTAAGTTCACATGAGAGAAGAGGAACAATCAAAAGTTACTTCAAGAATCTTTAACAGATTGTATTCCTTTTGGCAATAAATGTAAAATTAATTAATAATTTTATATAATGTGAACTTTCTACAATATTAGTTTACCTAAAGTCAAATTGTACAGATTTTAAGTTTCTTTCTCTCAGTCTCTCTCTATCTTGCTCTGTGTCTCTGTCTCTGTCACTCTGTATGTGTATATACATACATACATATATATATATATATATATATATATATATATATATATATATATGTGTGTGTGTGTGTGTGTGTGTGTCTGTATGTTTGTGTTTTTTTTTGTGTATGTGTGTGTGTGTGTGTGTGTGTGTGTGTGAGAGAGAGAGAGAGAGAGAGAGAGAGAGAGAGAGAGAGAGAGAGATCCAAACTGATGTATCCAGATAGCAAATCAGTGATTGATCAGTTTGGTTCATGAGGACTTTGACCTAATGAATATATTAATAAATTAATAGCAATGGGATTTCGGGGAGTTGGTAGAAACTAGGAAATAGGGTGTAGTTGGGAAATATGGGCAGTCGTTAAACATTAAACCAACATTTTTCCCTGGTTCCTCTAGCTGTTTTGATAATTGTTGTCATGCTTCTTTATACCCTCCTCTAAAGCATTAGTAAGGAAGACTTATTCTCTAAAAGTGAAATGGGCAAAACTCTAAAGCACAGCTTTTGGTATGATGTATTTTTACAAAGAAAGTGACTGATTTGCCTAATAATGATGTAGGTGCATTATGCTAACTGTCTTATAAGTAAGCCAAACTTATTTAGTTTACAGCATATATTTTCTGCTTAAATCCCCGTCTTTCTGATTCCCTTTTGGCAGGAGATGGGCTGTTCTGCTTTGCTATAATGTCTTTCTTACTTCAGATCCAAAGGAATGGAGATAAAAAAATCATGGACTGATATCCAAAGCAAAGCAAATTCTTTCTCCATTTAAGTGTTTACATAATTTGCTAGAGTAAATAAAGTTACTAACTCAATTACCTACGTGAACAAAAACACTTAGTAAGCATTTAATATGTTGGTATTCAATATCTGATGATACAAATTTGAATTATTTTAACATGCGAGGTGTTAGAAGTAGTCATTTTACTTTTTACATGTTTTGCTTTACAAAAGTGAATCATCTTTAGATATCAATCCCACATTCTTTTCTAATGCCTCAAGATGCCCCATGTTGTGTCTTAATTGAGTGAATGTTTCTTATTTTTATTGTGGCAATCTGTATATATTAACTAAATATGGGCTCAGATATACCCACTATCAAAATATATAAATTTGGTACTTAATTCTTACTATCATTGTAATTACTACTTTTAATCTTAACTCTTTAATGTCTGAAGTACATTATGTAATATTGTGGGCATTCATAGTCCTAAAGTAAATAGGGAAATATATTTAACAATATCTTTACTAGTGTTTAAAATGTATTAAATGAACAATTTTATATGTGTTAAACAATTACTATTCCTTTACTATATCTCATCTAGAAGATTCCTTAAGTACTTATTGCTTTTACTATTACATCATAAATTATATCTTCTTTATTACCAATGTGATAATGTTATTCACTCAATTTGGCTTTAATATAACAATGAGGAAATTTTCATTTTTGTTTATCTTTAGCTAGTATCCAGAGAAATATTCTGATTACATATCTTAAAGTATGTGAATGTTATATATCATTTCTTCTCTCTCCTGGGTGCCATATTTTCTTATCTACCTTCTTTTTTATGCTCTAATACATGAAAAAGACTGTTGGTCAATTAAAAGCTGAGAAGAAGGCATTTTTGTTCTGTCATTTAAAATTCAGACAGAAGAAGAAAGGGCTCAGCTCATTAAAGCAGAGTTTCCACTTATTTTCTAAATCTATCAAATGTACCTATAATACTATGCTGCAGAGACTTCACAGACTTTGTTTCTCTGGAGAGTAGACTGGACATTGCAAATAAGCTAATTAGGAGCTACAAGTACAAGCCTGTGTTCTTTTGTGAGCAGTGATTTTAGCCTCTTGTGAAGGCTGTGACAGAACATTGAAATTAAACAGCATAGTAGCCTAAGATGGATCTTCTTAGATGGATCTTTGGTGATATTTGTTGTCATGCTTTGTTATACCCTCCTCTAAAGCATTAATAGAGATTACTTATTCTCTAAAAAAATGAAATGAGGAATATTAAAACAATGCATTTTACAATGTATTATTTGCCTAATAATGATGCAGGCATAACATGCTATCTGTGTTGTAAATAAGTCAAACTTATTTAGCTTATACTCCATCTTTTCTGCATAGATACATTTTTGTTATTACTTAATTATTTTATTTATGTACATCCCAGATGTTGCTCTCTTGCCTTCTGTCCTGACAGAGTTTTTCCCCATCTGCTTTCTCCTTCACCTCTGAGAGGAACCCTCTAGGTATTGCCCTACCCCTGCAGCAAAGATTATGTACATTTTTCCCACGGTTGCCAGACAAGGCAGCCCTCTGCTATATATGTGCTTGGGGCCTTGGTCCAGCCCATGTAAGCTATTTGGTTGGTGGCTCAGTCTCTAGAAGCACCCAGGGTCCAGTCTAGTTGGCATTGTTGGTCTTCCTCTGGGGTTGTCATCCACTTCAATTCCTTCATCCTTGCCCTAAATTTTCAATAGGGTTCCCTGACCTCCATCCAATACTTGGGTCTGCCTCTGTCTCAGTCAAATGCTGGTAGAGACTCTGGACTTATTTGGCACTCATAATGCTACCAAGTCTTGTCCTAAACTCTCAACAACACACCCAACTCAGCTTTACAAATGCTGGAGTTAGAGAATAAGTCACTATGTGTGACAAATGCATTTGTATTTCTTAAATGGTCTGTGTTTTTATATAGTCATTTGCTTTATTTATGTGACACCAATATTACTAGAATGACTTCTACAGATTTCTACTCTGTGTGCCCCTAAATGTAAAATAAATTTATCTTAAAGTACAAATATTCCATATATTACACATTTTACTTCTGGTTTATAAACTTTTGCAGTTTGGTGGGGGAAATAACTTTTTTCAAATTATTCATCTAAAGATTTCTAGAACTGTGAATGTTTGAAATACAATCAAAAATATCCTCAACTAGAAAAGCTTTTATGATCTACACTAATTGTGATGTTCCGGTAATATTGTTCTTGTGTCCCTCTCCCAAAGACTATGAATTCCCTGGCCTCAGTCCTTGAGGCCAATGAACTTACCCATTGGGAGATGACTAAAATTTAGAGATTTTAATTTGGGGATTTTTCACAATTGGACAGTATTTATATTATGAGATAAACATGAGACTTTGAAGAGGATGGGTGGTAGGTTATGATAAAAAATTGTGTCACTTTAGCAAGAGCGATGGTCCTGTGAGTGCTCGTATTGTCAATAGATACACTGTAACACTGGGATAAGGATAAAAGTCTCAATGAAAGGATCGTGCAAGAAAGGTTGTCCTAGGCATATGTCTGATGGAGGTTTTCTTCATTGTATTAATTGATGTAGAGAGACATGCTCCATTGTTGGTGGAACCCTTTCCTGAGTTTGGGTCCTGAAATATGCAATAGCTGGTAAAATATCAAGAGTAGCAAACACACAGGTCCATTGATTTCTTTCTTTTCCTGATTGGATTCATACCACCAACTGTTTCAAGATTTTTGTTACCTTAGCTGCATGCTTGAATGAATTACAACCTGTGAATATAAGTAGAAATAAACCCTTCCTCCCCTAAGTTATTTTTTAAAGGAGTATTTCATTTCAACAATAGAAATAAAGCAAAGAATTTAGTAATTTCACGAGCTTCTGCCTATGAACTCTAGTTAATGTTTTAGACTTAATTTCATGGTACAATCCATTACTAATTTCTCTCCTAATATGTATACTACAGGTGCTTTTTGTGTTTTCTTTATATATAAACTTGGGTCATTGACCTCTTAATAATTCTGACTTTTTAGTATCACTAATGTTATAATTTTGTAAGAATTCCTTGATTATCATCTCTTGAATATTGATATAAATAATAAATGTTGATTGCTATTTCTCAAATTATTTTGTGATATAAATTAAGATTATTTATTAAATAAACAAAATATAAATGAATTAATCTATTAATAATTTTTACTGAGTTTTTCTTACATATAATCATGACATTACATGTACTCAAAGAATACACTGGAGTTATTTGAAAATGTTTTATTTTCATACTTACATCAATTATAGACCTCTTGTCTCTTTGGAGCACTCATTCATTGGAGGAATCTACTACTGATGTATTCTTTCCAGGAAGCTCATTGTCCACCATTTTGGTAAGGGAGATCATGAGCAGACGATGCTTTGCCTGGTTTCCTTGCAGTGTGTAAAGTGATATGTACCCAGCAGAAAAACAATGTTAATGTCAAGGACACTTTATTCAAGTGTTAAGATCTTCCTGAAGAGGCTTCTTCTCTCTGTGTAATGGATATATTTTGGTCTCAATGAGGCATTTCTCCCCACCTCCCACTTCTGCTGCCCCTCTCCCAATGACTATGAATTCCCTGGCCTCGGTCCTTGAGGCCAATGAACTTACCCACCAGAAAGCAGCTTCCCCAGTAAAGCTGCCTATACTATATTCTAATCTGAACTGAAATGACTCACGTCACTGCCATAGAAATAAACCTATCACTAGAGTCAAATGAAAAGTGACAAAAATTGTAATTTGAAACTTTCCATGCAGTTTATGCTTAATCAGAAAAATAAATATATACCTTGCTATATGCTACCGCTAGAAAAACATTTAAAATTCCTTAGGCTTATTTTCTTAAAGAAAATAAAATTTTAAAAAGTGTGCTTTCGATGAAATGAAGTTATATCACTCCACCTTGCTTCTCTTTAGCCCCTGCCAGCTACCTACTGTTGATTCATTCCTGTCCTACCGTCTTCAAGCTGATCATCTCTTTGTTTTAGTTGTTGTTGCTGGTGGTGGTGGTAAATTTTGTTTGTTTGTTTTCTTTTTATATTATTATTATTGATATTATTACTGTTATTTATTAATATTATTCTTCTTACCTAAAACTGGGTAGTTATTTAACCATATTTTATTGTATCTAAGTTAGAATTTCTAATGCTATAATGAAATAACCATAACCAAAAAAAAAAAAAAAAGAAGTTGAAGAATATAGAAAGTATTCACCTGATGCTGCACCAAAGAAAGTCAGGACAGGAACTCTAGCAGGGCAGGAACCTTGAAGGCAAGAGCTGGTGATGACCAAAGTAGAGTGTTACTTTCTGCTTGCTTGTCACAGTTCCTTAACCTTTCTTTTTCTTTTCTGTTGGTTGCCACTTTGTCCTATTGACAATGTCCTATGTCTTGCAGAAGTGTTGCAGTGTTAGGAGGTCCCATTTGTCAGTTTTGAACAGATAGAGAGAAAGTGGGAAACCGTGTCTAGTAACTGATTTTTAGTGGGATTGCTTCAAGTTTCTCGCCATTTAATTTGATGTTGGCTACTGGTTTGCTGTATATTGCTTTTAGTTTGTTTAGGTATGGGCCTTGAATTCCTGATCTTTTAAAGATTTCAGCCATGAAGGTAAGTTGAATATTTTTCAAATGCTTTTACACTATCTAATGAAATTATCATGTGATTTTTTTCCTTGTGTTTGTTTATGTGGTAGATTATGTTGATGGATTTCCATATTTTGAACCATCCCTGAATTCTAGGAGGAAGCCTACTTGATCATAATGAATGACAATGTTGATGTATTCTTGTATTTGGATTGCAAAAATTTTATTAAGTATTTTTGCATTGATGTTCATAAGAGAAATTGGTCTGAAATTCTCTTTCTTTTGTGTGTGTGTGTGTGTGTGTGTGTGTGTGTGTGTGTGTGTGTGTGTGAATTAAATATAAGCATAATTGTGGCTTCATAGAACAAATTTGGTAGTGTTTCTTCTGTTTCTATTTTGTGGAAAAGTTTGAAGAGTATTGGTAATAGGTCTGAATTCCCAGAACACATTTGTTTAGTAAAACTCATTTGCTCTAGCTTCTTATGCAACAAAGAAAACTTTTACTTATGGTTACTCTATTACAGTGAAGCAAATTATAAAAGATGTATACAAAGAGTTTCAGGCACAAGGTGTGCCAATGGTCACAACAATTTCTAGTGGGGTTCAGGTGGATTCCAAATGCACCCATGCATTTTTTAAATGTTCCCTAGTCCCTGTCTTTTGTTTTTCATTCATGGCATCATTGATATTAGATTGAATGGCAAACAAAGACTGCATCCATGGATATGCTCAAGTAGACACTAGGCTTCAATCCTACACCAAAATCTATAGATGCCTGAGGAAAGCCAGGAGCAGGAGAGGTGAATGTCCTGCTCCAGGAAAGAGCACACAAAACAGTGTGCAGTGCCAAGCAGCCAGGCAAGAAAACATACAAATAAGTAACATTATACAAACCCAGAAGTTTATGATTACATATGTGTGTATAGAAACACACACACATATATATAAAATAAACATAAATACAATAATAATGAAAGAAGAAATCATGAACTTGAAGAAAGAAAGGAAGAGCTATGGAAAGTGTTAGAAGGAAGAAAGGGAAGGAAGAAACATTATAATTGAATTATAATTTAAGAAAACAAAGTAGAGAAAAAAAAAACTTGTAAGGTCTGCCTTTTCAGATTATTTAGGCCTCTGAGTTCAACATTTCTTCCTCCAGGGTACACAGAAGGGGCCAATTGAAGTAGACAGCAAGGGCAAAAGCCAGAGTTAAAAATCCATGCACTCTATGTAGCAGAGGATGGCCTAATCAGTCTTCAATAGGAGGAGAGACCCTTGGTTCTGTGTAGGTTCTATGCCCCAGTATAGGGGAATGCCAGGGCCAGCACATGGGAGAGGATGAATTATTGAGCAGGGAGAAGGGGTAGGGGATAGGAAGTTTTTCAGAGGGGAATCTAGGAAAGGGGATAACATTTGAAATGTAAATAAAGAAAATATCTATTTAAAAAATCTATGCTCTCATATCATACTTTCAGAATCAATTATCTATTATCTTATTTTATGGTAGGATATTTGAAAAATGGAAAATACAAATATTAGTATATATGAAAGAGGGATCAGTGGTTAAGAGCACTGACTGCTCTCCCAAAGGTCCTGAATTTGATTCCAGTAAACCACAAAGTGGCTCACAACCATCTGTAATGGGATCTGATGATATTTTCCTTATGTGTCTGAACACAGTTACAGTGGACTCATATATATATATATATATATATATATATATATATATGAATTAAACCTATTTTGAAAAAGTTCTCAATTTCTGTGCCTTTTTGTACATTTCTTATTTCAAGTACTTGAATTCTCAGAAACCATCGTTTTACTGAAATCACTAAGAACATTGTATTTGAATAAAAAGAAAACATTTATTTACTTTTATAGAATATTATTACACTGCATCATTCTCCCTGACACTTTCACTGGGACATGACTATGTGCTTTAAGTTGCTTCTGATATAAAATTCTATCCTGACTGTCATTCAAATGCAAATATATAATATGCATTTGATATAATAAGACAAGGAAAAAGCCCTTTTTTTAGTCTCTTATGATGAGTCTTGTCTACTTTTCCTTTCACAATGAAAGATCGCTAGATTCTTAGATTGCCCTTCCCTCTGTCACTATATGATCACCCCCCCTTCCTCTATCCTCCTCTATATTCATGTTTGAGTTTTGAATAAACACAGGTAACCCTACATATCTCACTCATTGCTTTGGTTGTAAGAGCACACCTCTCTTCAAATGTATACTTGATCTTTTTTCAAAATAATGCGTGAATTTATTTCATTTTTTATAATATTTTACCTATTTTTAAATGGATTTACTCTTTCACTATTTCATATTCTATGACATGATTTTATTTTTAAAAATGCAACTTTGGAGGACGCCAGGAGCACTTAGCCCTGAGTTGAATGAATGTGACTTAAACGCGTTCACAGAGATAAGTGCAGCAAGCACAGGCCCTGAAAGTTTTTGTACCAGGTCTTTTGCATAAATGCTACAGCTGTTAGCTTGGTATTATGGTGGAAAGCCTAACAGCAGCAATGGCTGTGGCTGTGACACTTGTCTGCTCTTGGGACTGTCTTCCTCTTTTGGGCTGCCTTGCTCAGCCTGGATATAAGGAATTTTGCCTTCTCTGTGTCTATTTTGTTCTGTGGTGTTTGGTTGTTGTTTCTTTTCTGAAGGGAAGCAGTAGGGAGTGGATTTGGGGGAGCTGTGGTGGGGGGATCTGGGATGTGTGTGAGGAGGGCAAACTGTGCTCAGGATATATTGTATAAAATAAGAATCTATTTTTAATTTAAAAAGAAAGAACATCTACATATAACACATTGTTAAACTCTTAATTTAAGTAGGCTCTCTGATCCATAACAATTATATTAAATAGTTGTTTTTATTTTATTTTATGTTCTATGCATCATAAGCAAGAATGGTAATTGTTTCTAGAAATGATAAACCACACACCACAAACTGAGTTGCCCAATACTCTAAACACATTAAAATTTGAATCTGTTTCTCTGCCTTAGATAGCATAGTGGAGAACTTC
>CACVCL010023041.1:25000-26447 GCA_902729485.2 Mus minutoides
TAATGTCTTACCTATTCAAGAGGCAAAGAGAAGATCACAAATAGGAGGCCTCCCTGTGAAATTGGTGCTATTTAGTCTCAAGGTAGAAAGGTAGAAGGTGAAAGGTAGCCAAGAAAGCTTAGTGACACAGAGTTCACTTACTCTGCACTTCTGTATAAATCTCTAGTCATTTCAAAATGCTGTTACATCTTCAGAAATGAATCATAGGCTTCAAACACACATATTTAATACCTTGTGTATAACAATTACTAACTAATAAGTCCCACGGAATTTTAACAGTACAGTGTTGAACTAGATAAAAATCGACAGTGCCCCACTCTTTCCACCACACTGCTATTTTCTAGTCCAGCCCCTATTTTGTTTTGCACGTGTTAAATCCTAAACTAAAATAAACAAGCTAATATTGAATGGTATAAATGTTTACAAATGTCATTTATATAAAAAAAATTTCAAATGAAAAATCTGTAAGTTCTGTGTACCAGTTTTACTTGGCATAAAATTAATTAAGTATATATAATTACATAGTCTTCAAACTAAAATGGTGGTTTGGGGTGCGTATGCAAGGAAGGTGGGCGGGCAAGAGGTAATCATCTTGAAAAGACTGTCGCAGCTTGTATTAACCCAAGTGAAGTGTACCTTGGGAAGCAGGCAAGCAGAAGGATTTGTTTGCAGAGGTTACAAAGGACAGAGCTATGAAGCAAATTGTAATTTAGATGTACATCTGCTTCGGGGCAATTTTGCAAAGGTACGAAATATTGCTTCCAACACTCACTATAGAGTTTAGCATGGAGGTTGGCATCCATGACTAAACAGAAGAATGAAAGCTGTCTTCTCTGTTTTGTAGGGGAAAGGATGGTGCTTGTTAGGTGGTTCAGAACTAGCTTGAAGGAAAGAAAACACAGAGATTGTTTTACATTCTGTTGTATTAACTTTTCTGTTTGTGTTGGATAAAGTGAGGCACTTTTGAACATTTTTTTAACCAAAAGGAGGAGCAAGCAAACCCCCCCCCCCCCGCCTTAAGCTGTCTCTACAAGCAGCAGATGAGCAAGAAAAGTTTGAAAAGATTCCACACTCACAAAAGAACCCAACAGAATCTGTTAGTGCTCTATAGGAGAAGGTACTAGAGTATAATAGGAGAAGGTACTAGAGTATAATAGGAGAAGGTACTAGAGTATAACAGGAGAAGGTACTAGAGTATAATGCAGAGTTGAGCTTCTAGGACTTTCCTTTCTTTTCCTTCTTGCTTATATTTTTGTTTTGTTGTTTAATTGGTATTTGGACAAATCTTTCACTCTGAAGTTTTGCTTGCACAAACTAGTTTTAGTAATATTTTATCTCTTTACCTTTAAAAGCTCACATGATATTCACAGGAGAAATTTCTGTGATTGAACACAGGTTAAAAGGTACAAACTGGCTAAAAAAAAAAAAAAAAAAAAAAAAAAAAAAA
>CACVCL010023042.1:0-26434 GCA_902729485.2 Mus minutoides
TGGGTACTTTCTCTAGCTCCTTCTTCCTTGGGAACCCTGTGTTCCATCTAATAGCTGGCCGTGAGCTTCCACCTCCATGTTTGCCAGGCATTGGTATATTTTCCCCTGAGACCTCTATATCCGGGCCCTTTCAGCACCATCTTGCTGGCATATGCTATAGTGTCTATGTTTGGTGACTGATTGTGGGATGGATCCCTGGAGCCGCAGTCATTGGGTCCATCCTTTGGAATCAGCTTCACACATGATCTCTGTAACTCTTTCAATGTGTGCTTTGTTCTTAATTCTAGGAAGGGGTGACGTGTCCACAATTTGATCTTCCTTTTTCTTGAGTTTCATGTGTTTAGTAAATTGTATCTTGGGTAGTCTAGGTTTCTGGGCTAAGATCCACAACTCAGTGAGTACATGTTATGTGAGTTCTTTTGTGATTGGGTTACTTCACTCAGGATGATGGCCTCCAGATCCATCCATTTGCCTAGGGATTTCATATATTTATTGTTTTTAATAGCTGAGTAGTACTCCATTGTGTAAATGTACCAAATTTTTTGTATCCATTCCTCCGTTGAGGGACATCTGGGTTCTTTCCAGTTTCTGGCTATTATGAATAAGGCTGCTATTAACATAGTGGAACATGTGTCCTTATTACCAGATGGAATATCTTCTGGATATATGCCCAGTAGAAGTATTGCAGGATCTTCCGGTAGTACTATATCCAATTTTCTGAGGAACCGCCAGACTGATTTCCAGAGTGGTTGAACCAGCTTGCATTCCCACCAACAATGAAGGAGTGTTCCCCTTTCTCCACACCCACACCAGCATCTGTTGTCACCTGAATTTTTGATCTTAGCCATTTTTCCTGGTGTGAGGTGGAATCTCAGGGTTGTTTTGATCTGCATTTCCCTGATGATTAAGGATTAATATTCAAATTAGAAGGATACAAAGTTAGTTAGGAGTACATTTTGAAGCAATTTTAAAGGCAAGCAAACTATGGAGAAATATTTTGAATAACTATGAACATTGTAATAAAAACTTGCTACTCTGCATATATAGAAGAGGATGGCCTAGTTGGCCATCATTGTGAAGAGAGGCCCCTTGGTCATGCAGACTTTAAATGCCCCAGTACAGGGGAATGCCAGGGCCAAGATGTGGGAGTGTGTGGGTAGGGGAGCAGGGCCAGGAGGGGGCAGGGTATAGGAACTTTCTGGATAGCACTTGAAATGTAAATGAAGAAAATATCTAATAAAAGTTGGAAAAAAAACAAAGCAAACAAACAACAACAACAAAATAAAACCTTGCTACTCTTTTGGGATATTACCACACTGGAGAAAAAGGACAGGTATTAAGAAAGGTTTGGATAGGGTAGGTTTAGGGAATATTTATGGAGAGTGTATATGTGTGTGTGTGTGTGTGTGTGTGTGTGTGTGTGTGTGTGTGCTTAAATATGTAGACTTTCTTCTAATGTTTCATTATATTATAATGTGATTTATTTATAACACGTTTACAATTAAAAATGTGTTAAAGTCAAATAAGTATGAGTTATGGAGCATGCAGTTGAGGATATTTATGAAGTAGTATTGCACCATTAATATTACTCCTTTGACTTGAAGTTTATATTCCAAAGGAGAGTGAAATTCATTCAAGAGTAGTGTGTACCTTCCTCCTGTGATATTACTAGTTTACTAATCTATTCATTTCATATGAGACAGTATGGTGGTTTGTGAGGATAATATGATGAGATTCACTTATCTCTTGATATTTCAGGCCATGTTTGTATAGCAAAGCATTTCTTTTCTTTCTGGTTTTTGCAACTCAACATTAAATATTATCTTAGCTGACAATATATTTATTTTCTTTTAAAATATGTACTACATTTTGTATATGTTTACTTCCATTAAATCAAGCTTTGGATTTAATATTCATTATCTTATTAAAATATGAATATTCTACCACTTCCATTATTCATATAAAATAGAATTAAGGCAGCATTAGAGATTTTTATAAAGATATTATATAGAACATAACTTAATAATTTGCTACTCTTATTCTCTAACAATGTATTTTCGCATTGTGCTTTGTTTCAGAGGCAAGATCCTGTTTCCTGGAATGAAACTTTTGCTGAAATGTCAAAGAAAGTTTTAGAAATCAGATACACATTGCTGCCCTATTTCTACACACAGATGCATGAAGCCCATATTCATGGTGGAACTGTCATCAGACCCCTAATGCATGAGTAAGTATGAATTTTATTTTTTTCTTCAATTAGTAGCTTTTGATTACTTTAATCTATTATTTACTATAGTATAATATTTCATAGATGCTTTATTATACATTTTGAGCTAATAAAGGGTTTACATAAATAATTCTACTAAGCCCACTTATGTATTCAGTTAGCATATAAATTCCCCTAATAATTAAACAAGCAATACTTTAGAATAATCTCTTTAACTTATTCATGAGGGACGTGGATTCTCAAATCTCCTGTATTAACTGAGTAATTAAATAAGGTGGCCTCCAGATTTCACCAATGATAAACTAATAAAAAAGTCACAACTGTCTATTATAACTTAAGAACTAATACTCAAAATAAAATTATTAAAATAATAAATTTCAATTGTATGCCTTCACTTTTGATTGAAGATTAAAAGATGCAACATAATTAGAAACTGCAGTATGGCCAGCCAAACGAACTACCTCTACCTCTTAAGGCTCAGCAGTCATTGTGTGATAGATAGAAAGATTGTGAGAGCCAGAGAGACTGCAGATGACCGCAGGAAAACAGTGTCTTCCACAGACAACAGGAATGTTGTACAAATGAACTCACAGTGCTTGGACAGTGTTCTCCAAAGTTTCTGCAAGCTCAAGCCAGACAAAAATCCAAACATGAAATGGGCAAATAGACAGGAAATCCTACCCCCGGCTGGTGAACTCTTAGTAGGAGATGAGTCTTAGCAGGTGGAGAGTCAGTTTTATATCTCTAACTCCTGGTGGGTTGAACATGCTCCCGGTGGTAGTCATAGACTCAATATAGAGGCAGCACTATTTGGACCCAAAGGGATTTTATAATAATAAAAATAAAGTGAAGAAAGGTTTGGGGGCACAATAAAAGGATGTGATAATTAGAAGTAATTAACAGTTGCAAATATGACTAAAAGACAAAATAAAATCTCAAGGAAATTAAAAAAAAAAAAAAAACGAATAAAGTTTGTAGTTAAAAAAAAAAAAAAAGTAATGCCTCCATTCAAGGAACATGTAGGTTGTGTTTTTAGCTCACCTGCCTGCAGCTACCCCACTGTTCCCCTCACCATCTGATGACACTGCTCTTATGTCTCAGGCTAATCTGTTTGCTTCTCTAACATTTGAGGCTTTGATTATGGATTCTGAACAGTTCTTCTGTCCTGCTGAGTGTGCTACAGCCTCTGTTTCACGGGGAGTTCAGAGAGGGCTAAACCCCAGTTTATCACTACACATGTTTGCTAATGAAACAAAAGCAAAATTAAATCTAATGTTTAATTTCAATAGCATAACGTTGTCTAGTGACTATTTCCAAATATGTAACATTTTTTTCCCTATGGTCATTTATTTTCAGTATTAGACACCAACTTATATATGCTAGAATCTTTGATGACATAATACCGTGTCAGCCAATAAGAAAATAGGCAATCTTTCCCTGCTCTGCCCCCTCTCCAGTCTCCAGTGATTTTCTTTATCTCGTGGCAATCCTCTAGCCTCAGATTATAGGTGTAAACCTACACATCTTGTCTTAAAAATACTTCTGTTAAATTAAAAAAAAATTATGCAGTGAAAGTTTTATAATCTTTTTGCAAGTTGTCTCTTACTGCTGCTTTCAATTTTGTTTATTAATAGACAAAGTTACCTGTATTAACCCTCCTCTTTTTGATCTTCCTTCTTCTTGAGTATCATGTGTTTAGTAAATTGTATCTTGGGTAGTCTAGGTTTCTGGGCTAATATCCACATCACCCCTTCCTAGAATTAAGAACAAAGCACACATTGAAAGAGTTAAAGGGAGCATTTGTGCAGCTCAATCCAAAGGATAGACCCAACGACTGCAGCTGCCAGGGATCCATCCCACAATCAGTCACCAAACATAGACACTATAGCATATGCCAGCAAGATGGTGCTGAAAGGGCCCGGATATAGAGGTCTCAGGGGAAANCTAGTACCCCCTGGGCTCGTGTCTCTAGCTGCATATATAGAAGATGATGGCCTAGTTGGCCATCAGTGGGAAGAGAGGCCCCTTGGTTATGCAGACTTTATATGCCCCAATACAGGGGAATGCCGGGGCCAAGGGCTGGGAGCGGGTGGGTAGGGGAGCAGGGCCGGGAGGGGGGAGGATATAGGGAACTTTCTGGATAACACTTGAAATGTAAATGAAGAAAATATCTAATAAAAGTTAAAAAAAAAAAAACCCTCCTCTATAAACTCTCCTCCATAGTGCCTTGATATTAAATTGCACAAATATTTTTAACAGTCTTTTTAGGTTTTTGTTTGTTTGTTTTTGTTTTTGTTTTAGTTTATAATAGAGTTTATTCAGGGCGTGGTGTGGGGAGTTAATGCAGAGAGAGGGAAAGAGTATGGAAATAGAGGCTGATCTTGAGCAGGTTGAGAGGGGGGGATGGGAATGGGAAGTGGAGAACAAGAGGGAGAGCGAAGCAAGAGAAGAGTAAGAGAGGGAGGAGAAGGCAAACAGCCCCTTTTATAGTGGGTCAGGCCTACCTGGCTGTTACCAGGTAACTGTGGGGGTGGAGGTTAGACAGAATGCTAACATCCCTCTGTTTTGGTTTAATTAAAACAGTAAAAAAAAAAATGTGATGGCGAAACAGGAATAAAGTAGTCATAACATCTGACAACTTCTGGTTTGCTTTGGGTGCGATATGTCTCTGGGAAACCTAGAAGAATGGGTATGGAGGATGTTTGTCCAGTCTTAGGAGAGTTGGCTGTTTCCTGCTGTCTGGGGTCCGTGGAGCCCTCTGAGGATAGGTCAGAGGAACAGGTCAAGTAGAAGCATCTGGGACTGTGACGGGAGATTGAAGCATCTGGAGGTTGCTTCTCTGGAGCTGTCCTGGATTTTGGTTTTACTCAAAAAGTCTGTACTGCTCAACATTGTGTCCCAAGTAATAGAATGACCTTCTGTTTTAAATATTTTTGAGGGTTGTTTTCAGTTAAGTCTAAAAAATAAAGATTAAAAAATAAATAAAAAAGCCAAAAACTTAAAAAAAAATTACAGCAAATTGTGATATCAATAAACATTTTCTGTTATTCAGAAGAAATTAAATCTTTTGGTTTAACTGAAATATTTGTGATTCTTTTGCCAAGGTTCTTTGATGATAAGGAAACCTGGGAAATATACAAGCAGTTCCTGTGGGGCCCAGCTTTTATGGTGACTCCGGTCCTTGATGCTGTAAGTATGATCATTTGTTGTATTATCAAAATTCTAAAATTTTATTCCAGATTATTTCATTGACTTTCTTTATCAATTTCAGTTCCAGACCACTGTGAATGGCTACGTTCCTAAGGCTCGATGGTTTGACTACCATACAGTAAGTTTTGGAAGAATTTGGGGAAGTTAACTAAACACACACACACACACACACACACACACACACACTTTCATATAATTTATGAATCTGTGTATTTTCCATTTATAAATTTTCAATTGAATTGTTTATGTAGAGTTAATTATATTTGAATTAAACTAACATATCATGGTACAATTGATTGATTTTGGCAAATAGACACAGAAATGAAGACCATATGACAAACTTCTGTTGCCTCTTTTGGTTATATAAAAAATGATTAATAAGAATAATGCAGTTCCCCATTTGTGACCTTGTGAAATCCACACTTTCTATGTATAGGAAACCTAAAACCAAATAACATCTGAGAATGAAAGTGTAACCAGGATTTTAGGATACACTTTAAATCCGAATATTTTTAAAACATATGTGTTTTGTACATTTTTCAGTAGAAAATTGTGACATTTGATTTCATAAATATGCTTTCTTACATCTTACATTACTGCTTATTCTTCTCCTTACCAGGGGGAAGACATAAAGGTCAGAGGAAAACTTCAAACATTTTCAGCTCCTTTTGATACAATAAATCTACATGTCCGGGGAGGTTACATTCTCCCATGTCAAGAGCCAGCACAGAACACACATTACAGGTAAGTAAACTATTTTTAGAACTGTAATTGCACTTTATAAGATACTTGGCTGTAAAAGTCAGTAGATGGAAATGTCTGAGCTCCCCCCACCATAATCCTTCTGTAGTAACACGGGTGTGTAGTTATGAACAGTAGGCATGGAAGAAAATGAGGCTATTGATGAACTTCAGATTTCCATGCTCCCTAGTCCAACTGGGATGAAGCGAGCCATCCTCGGAGATGGCACCCTTAAAGCTCTGAGGCAGTTGAGTATCTCCTGATCTGGGGAGTTGCATATTTTTTGTGTGTGTGAGATGAAAATAACCCTGTCCATCCTTTGCTTTAAGAGGAACATTCACTATAATGTAAGTATAATTTCAAAAGAAAAGCTGCTATTATCACTCCACATGCAATAAATGTTGAAGACTCTTGGAAAATTGTCTTCCAGTGATACATCCCTTTAGAAATGAGGCTTCCATACAAAATGAAAACTAATACTTCCTGACTTCTGTACATGATATGCACACGTATTCACAAATGAATAGTTTGTCTTTTGAGGATTTAATTTTTAACTGTGACATGGACATAATGACACTTCATAAAAATATTCATTTCTGATTTATTTTTCTTTTTGAGGCAAGGACTTAAATAGTATAAACAGATTTTCAACTTCCCATGTAGCACAGGGTGGCCTTGAACTCTGCTCTTCCTATCTCTGTGTCCTGGGTGCTACTGGGATTTCAGGGGTTTTCTACCTTGCTTAGCATGTGCAGGGGGAGAGCTCACGCCATGAGAGAATCCTGGGCAAGCTGACTAACTGACATTCCCAGACCTGAAAACAGCATTTTGTAAGACTCTCTAGAATACAAATATAAGTTGTAGAAATCAAGAGGAAGGTATAGAGGTTTTAATGTCTTTGCCTCTGTATCACAAACAGCCCAATCATATTTTATGAACCTGCCTGGACTTACCACAATCACTCACTGTCCATAGTTTGTAGCAGGGCTCGTGCCTTTTCTTTTTTGATCTGTGGTTTTAAGAATAATATCATATCCTTAATATGATATTAATAATAATATTAGTTAATAATATTTCCTGATGGGTAGAGGTGCAAGACCTGCCTGCAGTCCATTCTCCTTTAACCTTACCCTGAGTGGGAACTGGTAGAGATATAAGTGTTTTGAATTTCACTATTGTTATTTATCACTTAATTCAATGCCTGGTCCATTTACTTTTATAATTTATAAGGACTCCTACTGATATGTTTAACCTCCAAGAATCATGAATAAATTCTGTGACATGGTCGATGTAAGAATGACTCTAATTTCACTTCTTACTCTCACCTATGGATACACACTTCCTGGAAAGCTACAGGACAGCATCCCAGAGCCCATGAACAAAGAGCACTTAACTACTTGAGATATTTTTTTCATATATATATATATATATATATATATATATATATATATATATATAAAGATATACATATATATAATGGTGTCTTAAAGAACTGTCAGTTTCACCGAGAGAGGTTATTTTTCTATATCTTTTTTCTGAATTTTTATGTTCTGAATGTTTCAAGTTATATGGAGTATTGGCACTACATTTACAGAGTAGAGTATAAGCTTTAAGACACTTTAACATCATTTTTCATAAATATTTGTAAATTTGGGGCTCAATCAGACTTTTTTTTTTACAAGACAGAATTTTTGCTATGTAGTAGAAGTGAACATTGAATTTGTGAGGTTCCTGTCTCAATATCTCAAATTCTGGGAATATGAGATTAATGTAATATGCCACTATGCATATAATTTAACCAGATTTTTATATTTATAAGATACAGTTACTTTTGTCTAAGTAAATATTAATATGAATATAAACATTTGTGCTTTGCTATATTCACCTAAAATTCTAATGTGAAGTTACTGAAAAATTGTGCTGTAACATTCTGGATGTATTAGGAAACTTAAGAATAGGATGTATTTCAATATCTGTGATTATCATATTAAAGCAGAAAAGAATAGTTTGTTAAGGAAATGCCTTTTCTAACAATTTGAAGCTGTCAAACCAAGTTACCTCTCATGCACTGTTATATAGTAATCTGTGTTTAATTAATAAACAGACCTATGTAGGCATGAGCTGAGAGATATTATCACATTAAAAAGGATGAACTTAGAACTATATAGTTATTCTTTTCACTGTTAATATGAAATTATAACTGAATATTTTATATATTGAAATGTGAAGAAATTTTTACATTGAATTATTAAAAAGTTGTATTACTCGGGCTGAGACTACAGCTCAGTTGTGGAATGTTAGACATACATGTGTCTGACCCTGGTATATGAGAGAGGAATGGAAGGAAGAGGCAGCAATGGAAGATAGGAGGGAGAGACTGGTTAAAATAGTGATGCATGAAAGTAAGTGTATTTGTAAACCTAGTGTTTTCAATTACTATGAATGAGTCCACTTCTGATTAATGGGGGTAGGTGGACATCTTAAAGCTAAATGACTTTTGAGATATTTTGCATTGACTATGATGAATTTCTTTTATGCATGTCATTTTCTCGTTTTACAGAAGTAAACTTCTTCATTTTCTCTTTAGATTTTTGGTTTTCTTAACTTCCATTACAATTCATATTCTTACATGACTGCATATTATAAAATATCCTCTGAAAACATAGAATTCTATTTTTTTCTTGTAGTCGACAGAATTACATGAAGCTCATCGTAGCTGCAGATGACAACCAAATGGCACATGGAACTCTATTCTGGGATGATGGAGAGTCGATAGGTAATTCTTCCATTCAGATAAATGTAAATGGCAGCTGTTGAGATAATCTTTTCTTGTGCACTTTGTAAAGGTTGTCTTTGTATTATTTAAATGTTGATTTCTTACCTTCAGGAGAGTTGAATACAGGCTGGACCTTGGTGTTGTTCTTTTATCTTGGATTATCATCTACCTGTGTATTTTGTCAACATTCTTCACCATCATTTTCTGATTTATTTAATAATGATCTGACTGCCTATAACATAACATGAGAGGAAAGGCAGGATTTTATATCACAGATAGGAACTCTGGGAAAGAATCAGGTGTTGGTGTTTGTGTGTGTGTGTGTGTTTCTCCAGCTGGACATGAAGGTGGAAGGTACCAGTGCTGGGACTGATTACCTAAGAGAGTGGTAATGGGCTACAGGATGGGATGTGGAATAGAATAGTTAGGTTAATTTAAGAAATACAAACTAGCTGAGAGATAGCCATTTAAGGCGTATGCTTAATAAATAATAGTAAGTCTCTGGGTCATTATTTGGAAACTGGCAAGTCAGGTTGAGATAGTTGAGAGATAGACAGGATGCATATATTCTCAGATTACACTGTGTCAGCTATTGCACTTTAAAAGTTGAACATGAAGCTAGACATATAATTTAATGTTCAAAGAGTATAATAATTGCTGGAAACAGTACACATCAAAAGTTTAAAAATTAAAAGTTAATTTTTAGATACCTAAGAAGCTAGCACAATGACATTTGCATTGACCTGATAGGTCAATGAGCAAAGTAAGCTATATTCCATGTGTCGTAATGAATGCAGAAACATACTCTAAAACCAGAAATTAGTTCAGACTACTCACTGTGTTGCTGTTGATTTTGCTTATCCTTTTAACATTCATTGTGTTGTTATTGTTTTATTTTTAGCTTAACTTGAAAACCTATCTTACTGCTATATTTATTTTCATGGTATTCATGATGGTATCTCAGTATAGATTCTTAGACTAAACAGCTAAGCCTCTTACTACATATGCTGTGCTCTCCATTGGCATCAGATACACCTAAAGATTTTATTCAGAGTACATATTCTGAGAGTTGGGAAAAAAACTCAACTAGTAAAGGGCTTGCCTTGAAAACAGGAAAATCTTATTTCTACGGCAAAAACTTGTATCCCTAGGTGTTTTTTTGTTTTGTTTTGTGTTTTTTTTTTTTTTTTGTATGTTTTTTTTTTCTCAAATAATGGTCATATGCCCTTGTAATCCTATACTGAGGAATTAGAGACAAACTTATCTTCCATGTGAAGTGGAAGCAATGTAGTCTGTGGTCTATGTAACAAGCTCTAGACTGGTAGGAGAAGCTGTCTCTAAAACATAAAACCTTTGGAATAACCAACCTTTCACAAATACATAAACACAAATACATATATGAAGCCATGCATGCATACATACATAAATAAAATCTACATGTCTATGTGAATATATAGAAAAATTTTCATAGCATAATATCAGTTTGGGAATCAGCAAAAACTTTTGCAAGTTACTTTTCATAAAGCAACACAATTGGACCACAATTTGCACATTTTTCCATGTGACTAGATGAGGAATTGGAAAACATCACAGTTTTTATGCTATGACAGTCAGTGTATCCATCATATATATGACTGTACCTTTTCTCGCCATCTAATAAATCCTCAGTTCTTGTATGGGTACAAGAAAAATAATGTGTTTCTAAGTTTCTTCACATTTTGTTTAGTGGCAAATTTCCTCACTGTATAATGAGAATAGCTTTAATAATACTGATTATTATGATAATGGCAATGCACATCTCCTTTATTATTTTTGTTATTATAATTAAATACAATAGAAAGTCATTAGTAAGTGTTAGCTATATTATTATTTTGATAAGATGGTCTTTAGATAAATTTATGGATATAACTTTTTAATTTGTTTTGTGTATGTTTTACTTTATCCTGAAATTCATCAGTAGAATATGATATCATTTTTGCCTGAGAAGAAAAATAAGTATGCTATAATTTATTAGTGTTCTTTGAAAAGAAAATGACTTACATTTTTTCTCTCTCCAGACACATATGAAAAAAATCTATATACCTTGATACAATTCAATTTAACACAGGTGTGTAATATCCTCTATATTATTTTACTAAATAATATAAAGCACACTACATAATATACTTGAGTAACTTATTTGTTATCCAATGAGATTCATGTTAGTTCACAGCTATGTATTTTCTATTTACTTGAATATTCAATGAAGACTTTATTTGTTTTTCTTTGGCTTTATAGACAACTTTAACAAGTACTGTATTGAAAGATGGGTATAGAAACAAAAATGAGATGAAACTTGGAAATATCTCTGTTTGGGGAAAAGGAACAACCCGTATCAGTGAGGTTAATCTGATTTATGCTGGAAATAAACAACAGCTTGTATTTACTCAAGATGAAGCTAAGGAGGTGAGTGACATAAAAATGTGCTTTATTTAAGTATGCCTCTGAAAAACATCTACATGATTCCTCATGCTCATTGCCAGGACTAAAGAAACAGAATTACAAATAAGCTGTGGAATTTGCCAGTTATTTAATTTTGTTATTCTTGTATATTTATTTGTGTGTTAATATCCTTAGTAACTTTTTAGACACATAATTTAATGGCAGCTATTTTACAATTTCTCTTACACAAGATTCCAAATTGCTATCACCTGGAACAATTCCTCAAATACTATTTTTAATAGTAAGATTTACACTTGAGCATTGCATATACATTAAATAAAAAGCATCTGAAATTGTTTTGAAATTAATGTAACTTCATTTAAGAGAATGAATATTGTCAGGGAAAAGAATAGGGACTCTGAGCCAGGCATCAGAATTCTGTGTCGGAACAGTACCACAGTCCCAACGGCATTGTATTTTCTCCTATAATTGTGGGCCTTTCTCCAAATTCGGTAAATATGTACACATATGCAACTTTTAAGTTTCTTCTCATCCAAGTTCTGTGAATTCATCTCCAATAAGGTTGGGCTTAATAAAATTTATATTTAAGGAATTGTTTCCTGTGTTTCCCCCAGATAAGGCCATGTGTTCATGTCTGTAACTATGAGAGAAACATGCTTTTCAAATTTAAATTAGTCTGGAAAGAGCTAGTCATCAAAAGTCAGCGTTACAGGCTATCCATCTTTATTCTGAAAGAAAGACTGCTTTGGCCAAGTTGAGGTTCTAATGGATCCCGAGCTGTTACTGTTGTTCAACTTCGCCAGGGCCATGGTCTCTTTAACTTGAGTCTGAACACTAGCTGTGCTTTCACTTTCTAGTCTGCCTGTCAGCTTTACTCTTCAACTTAGAATCTAGTCTTCTACTTTTTCAATGATAAACTCTTTTTACTTTTTTTTTTTTTAAATTATGTCAGCAATGAGTAAGGGCAGTAGTTTAGAATATTTGTTGCCCTTTCTTGGGTTAATTATTTAGTCTTATAAATCTATGTTCTTTGGAAACATTGTCCTGGCTCATAAAATTCTTAGTAAAAATAATACTGATTTAGTATTTTTGTCAGAGGTAGAAGACAAACAAATTGTTTCCTTTAAAGGCAAATTGGTTTTTCAAGATTCAGTTTTTCTTCACCTTTAATTACTGTTTAAAATAAATTCGATTGTATTTCTCTTTGCTGAGTCAGATTGAAAAAGAGATGCCATACATTTATGTTTGTTAATATATAGTTAACAATAGTAAATAAGCCTCATGATTTCAATATAAAAATTGAAGTACCTAATGGTAGTTGGTCAGGGTCAAAGGAAGTATTCCAAAGTGTTACAAGTTTATTCGAGACAATTATATCATCTTAAAAGATAGTCTTTCAAAAGAAGTTTGTTTCACTATTTATAAACCTTTGTACAGGTAAGTTTAAATGCTAAAGAAATTACTTCAATGATTTATGAAATATTTCATTTAAAATAGTGACTATTGGCAATCCCTTGTAAGTCTCTGTCTGTTAATATCATGAGTAAATATATTCTTCAAAGTCACAAGTGTTGATATCCAATACCAAACAGTCACCACTGAAAACAGACAAATCACATCACACAAAATGAAAAGGTTTTATTTCTGTATTTAGACTATATTTGTCAGTAGAAACAACTAATGGGAAAAGAGGACATGAATTTGAAAAATTGCCAAAAGGAGTATATGAGGTGGAAAAGAGGAAGAATGAACTTGACACATGTGGGCATGTCTGTGGGACTTTATCTTGATTACGTTCACTGATATGGATAAGACTCAGTATGCTGTTGACAGCACCATTGCATTCCATGAGTCTGTGTCCTAGAGTATATGAAGACTATGTGAGATTATCAGTAGAAAAAAATAATACATGTATCCTTGATTGATGCTGTTTATTGTGAGTGTGAAATGATCCAATACGATGTGATCCGTAACATGACATGACATAAGGACATGATGGGGGGAATGTGACTAGCTGCTTTTAAGTTCCTGCCACGCAAAATTCCTGGATATGTTGAACTATAAACTGGATTGTAGGCTAAAGCAACCTGACCTGCCTGCTTATAAAACAGAGAGCATGTATGAATACCAACATGAAATAAGGAGAGATAGACGGAGATGAAAATAGTGTTTGTTAAAAAAGAAAGACAAGAAAAATATAGTTACATTTAAGCAACTAATTTAAACTTCACTTTCTGTTTTTAGATACTAATAATTGACCTGAAAAAAGTAAATGTTACTCTTGATCAACCAATACAAATCAGCTGGTCATGAAGATCACCATCAGTTTGAATTCCTGAAGAGGAATTGATATCAAGTCCATGGTTCTACTTTCCTGACTCCCTATTGTCTTTAAAAAAGAATTTTCACACTCCTTATTAATATTTCTCCATTGTGTGCATCAAAAGAACAAATAGCTTGTTCTATGAATGCAACCTGAATGTCACCTGCTCAGCAGGTTTAATAATTAAAATTATTCAAACAGGATTTTGAATAATTATAATACTTTCCAAGCAGCAACTAAACCTGGAAACTTGTATGCATGTAACTAGGATAAGACTAAAGAAAGTAATTTTTAAATTAACACAATTTTTGTAAGTATAAATTATACATAATGATACAATCAATTGTGTAGACTAAACTTATTTAACAAATCACAACACTTAATAATTTTGTACTATGTATACGTCATTATGAAACAGAAAATAAAAGTTGTATAAATACATTAGTATGTGGGTTTTTCCTGTTATTTTTTTCAAAGAAGTTAATGCATTCAGGTTGGGATGCTAAAATGACATAATACAGTATGATGTTTTAATCAAGAACATCAAATACTCCCAGACCTTCAGTCTAAGAACAAGGTGCCTGCAGATCCTTCAGTGTACAATATAGTTTTTTATTGACAGATGGCAAAGAAGAGAGCAGAAGGATCTTCATATCTTTTCTTTACTGGGTATTAATACTAATACAAGAACTCTACCCTCATGACTTAATTACTGCCCAATAATCAATTTCCAAATGTCATTATATTGGTGCTTGAGATACACTTTTCATAACTCCAATTTTTAATAAAAATCATCTTCTTTGTTCTGTTACACATCTTCAAAAGGGAAGAAAATAATGTTCTCTATTCTTAAATATTCAGGATTGAGAGACTCATTTTTTTGAAGTTTTTTTTTTTGATATTTTATTTATTTACATTTCAAATGTTATCCCCTTTCAGGAATTCCTATCTCACCCCCTCTCCTTTTTCTTCTATGGCGGTGGGCCCCACCCACCCACCTACTCTTTAGTCCCTGCCCTTGAATTCCCCTACACTGGGGCATCAGCCTTCATGGGGCCAAGTGCCTCTTCTAACATTAATGCCCTACAAGGTCATCCCCTGCTACATATATGGCTCAAGCCGTGGGACCCTCCATGTGTACTGCTTGGTGGGTGGTTTAGACCCTGGGAGGTCTGGTTGGTTGATATTGTTCTTTCTATGGGGTTACAAACCCCTTCAGCTCCTTCATTCCTTTCTCTGATTATTCCATTGGGGACCCTGTAATAAGTTCAATAGCTGGCTGCAAACATCTGTCACTGTATATGTCAGGCTCTGGTAGAGCCTCTCAGGAGACTACTATATCAGGCTCATGTCAGCAAGCAGTTGTTGGCATCCACAATAGTGTCTGCATTTGGTGACTGTATATGGGATGGAGCCCTAGGTGGTGCAGTCCCTGGATGACCTTTCCTTCAGTTTCTGCTCCATACTTTGTCTCCAAATTTGCTTTGAATTTTGTCACCCCCTTCTAAGAAAGACTGAAGTGACCACACTTTGGTCTTCTTTCTTCTTGAGCTTCATGTGGTCTGTGAATCTTATCTTGGGTGTTCAGAGATTTTGGGCTAATATCCACTTATCAGTGAGTGCATACCATGTATGTTCTTTTGTGATTGGGTTACTTCACTCAGGATGATATTTTATAGTTCCATCCATTTGCCTAAGAATTTTATGAATTCATTGTTTTTAATAGTTGAGTAGTACTTGATTGTTTGAATGCACCACATTTTCTTTATCCATTCCTCTGTTGAAGGACATCTGGGTTCTTTCCAGCTTGTGTCTGTTATAAAAAATTCTGCTGTAAACATAGGGGATCATGTGTCCTTGTTATATGTTGCAGCATCTTTTAGGTATATGCCCAGGAGTGATATTACTATGTCCAATTTTCTGAAGAACCATCAGACAGATTTCTGAGTGGTTGTACCAGCTTGTAATTCCTTTTTTCTACATTTTTACCAGCATCTGCTGTCACCTGAATTTTTTATCTTAACCATTCTGACTGATGGGAAGTGGAATCTCAGGATTGTTTTGATTTATATTTCCCTAATGACTAAGGATGTTGAACATTTCTTTAGATGCTTTTCAACCACTCAATATTCCTCAGTTGAGAATTCTTTGTTTAGCTCTGTACCTCCTTTTGTAATTGGGCTATTTGATTGGAGTCTAATTTCTTGGGTTCTTTGTATATTGGATAATAACCTTCTATTGGATGAAGGACTGGTCTTTTTCAATCTGTTGGTTGCCATTTTATCCTATTGATAGTATTCTTTGCATTATAGAAGCTTTGAAATTTTATGAGGCCCCATTTGTCAATTCTAGATCTGAGAGCATAAGCCATTGGTATTCTCTTCAGGAACTATTCCTCTGTGCCCATGTATTTGAGCCTCTTCTCCAATTTTAATTTTCTTAGGTTCAGTGTGTATATGGTTTTATGTGGGGGTCCTTGAACACTAGGACTTGAGCTTTGTAAAAGCAGATAAGAATTGACACATTTGCATTCTTCTAGGCGCTGGCTGTCAGTTGAACCAGAACCATTTGTTGAAAATCTTGTCTTGGTTTAGCTCCTTTGTCAAAGATCAAGGGACCATAGGTGTGTGTGTCCATTTCTGGGTCAATTCTATTCCATTGATCTTCCTACCTATCCAGGCACTCATTCTTACAATCAAACTTCATGTTGTTTTATAGTTTAAAGATTTTAAGGTAGCTACAGTAATGAGCACTAAGACTGGAAATAAAAGGAGAGACAAGTCAGTGAACAGAATACAAGAAATATCACAGAAATCTGAAAACAGTAAAAAAGCAAGTTGTATAATGTTTTTATTTTCTGTTGTTTATAAAACAAACTTGTTACTTTAATTATGACTTATTTTACCTAACATGTTACCTAAATAATCATTATTTCTTAGGGACAGAATTAATGAATGGAAGATATTTTAAAACTTTAAAATAATTTAAGAATGATTTTTTCCTTTATTTAAAATAGATTTTTTCTCATGTATTATAACCTGATTTACAGACAAAATAAAACATAATAATATGAAGCAAAACTACATTATTAGAGTTGGATAGGTCAACCCAACAGGAGGGACTCACTCATTCTCAAAGTCAAAAGTCATATAAAAAATACTAAGCTAATAGCTATTATATATTCACAGAGGACCTGGTCTAGACCCATGTAGCCCTTGTGCTTGCTGCTTCAATTTCTGTAAGTTCATAAATGCCTTGCTTAGTTTATTCAGAGGGCCTTGTTCTCATGGTGACCTTCACCCCCTCTTGCTCTTACAAATTTTCTGCCTCTTCTGCCAGATTCCCTGTGCTCTGAGGGAGGGACTTGATAGAGACCTGTAATTCAGACTTTCTCTTGCATAATGTCTGGCTGGGGTTCTCTGCATTTGTTCTCATGCCCTCCACAGGAAGCCTTTCTGACGATAATTGGATAAAACTTTGACCTGTGAGTGTAGCCGAATATCATTAAGAATCATATTAATTTTTTAAAGATTAGCTGGTTTTATCTTCATTCTCCAGGTTATCTAGTCTCTGGTTTTTGGTTACTAAAGCAGTGCCATGTATGAATTCATATCTCTTGGAATGGATATATGTCAGATCAGACACTGGCTGGTTATTCCCACAAGTTCTATGCCACCATTGCCCTAGCATATTGTTTTTATATCATGAAGCTCAGTCTTAGAAAGAATTTATTTATTTTATGTATATAAGCGCATTGTAGTTGTCTTCAGACAGATCGGAAGAGGGCATTGGATCCCATTATAGATGTTTGTGAGCCACCATGTAGTTGTGGGGGATTGAACTCAGGACCTCTGGAAAAGTAGTCAGTGTTCTTAACTGCATCTTGCAGGCAGGACAGATTATAGGCTAAAGGCTTTGTGGCTAAGTTTATGTCAATATTTCTCTGTCAGTAGCCTGCAGAGTACCTCTATGTATTAAGGAGACTAGAACTTAGAGGTGAAATTTCTACATAGCTCATCATCTTCATGTTCAATTAGTTGTATGGGAATTGTCCTCAGCAATGGGGCCTACTGTCAGTTTGTTATAGCAACAGCCTGGGTTGTTTGGGGATTTGCATAGGAACTCTTTGACCAACCATTCAGTTGAATACACCCTAAGTCCTCCAATGAAAGCCTCACCATGCTACTAGAGATGGCCAGTTGAGGCTCCTTATCTCCCATTACTGGGAGTCCTCATTAGGATCACACCTTCCTAGATTCCAGGAACTTTCCACTGCACCTGGCTGCCACACCATCCTCTAATCCCTAAATCCCAGTTGTTCCTCCCTTTACTCTCTCCTTCCATCCCATCTGTCCCCATTTAAAAACAATTTCATATGTTTATATGTATGTATGTATGTATGTATGTATGTATGTATGTATGAGTGTATGTGTGTATAATTTTCTAATTACTGTCCCTTCCATTTTTCCTTTTTATCTTCCAAACTATCACATCAAATCCTTAATTCTCATGATCTTTTTCCTTCCTTCCTTCCTTCCTTCCTTCCTTCCTTCCTTCCTTCCTTCCTTCCTTCCTTCCTTCCTTCCTTCCTTGCCCTTTCTCTCTCTGGCATTTAATGAGAGTCATCTGCATGCACATTAGTAGCAAGCAACATGCCCTCCCCAACTCCACAACCTTTACTTGTTATGACTCCTTCAGGAGGAATTAGGCCTCATGACCTCCTCTCCCACCCACGATGGATGTTGATGGTCCTAGTCTTGTATTGTTTTGGTGCAGGTAGCCACTGTCACTGTGAGTTTAGCAGTGTATCAGTCATGTCATTCCAATCCTCCATCTTTTACCTTCTTTTCAACCTGTCTTTCTGTATGCTCCCTGAACCTTGGAGGAGTGGTATAGATGTCTCTTTTAGGACAGATTATTCAATAATATCCTGTTCTCAGCACTGGGCAGCTGTAAATTTCTGCATCAGCCATGGCACACAGTAGCTCCTGGAGCGAGACTCAGAGCAGAATGGTCTATAGGAATAAAGGTTGATACATTAGGGAGGATAATGTTTAATTACTGATGCTTCCATGTCTCCATTTTATCTTCAAAACTTTCATATCAAATACTTTCTTCTCTGTTTTTTCCTTCCTCCCTTCCTTCCTTCTTCCCAAGTCCAGAGACTAACAAAACAACCATGCTTGGGTTCACATTTGCTTTTGTTCACTGAAGCTGGTATCAGGTAGATTTCTCTAAGCCAGAACACTACAACCTTGTATCTCAGTAGTTTTGTAGATACAACACTGAGAGGGTAGAGGGAAATGAACTCATTGGGCTGCTAGGTCTTTATAGGACAGCAATCTCTATGGATAAAGATCCAGGAGCAGCAGGCCTTAGTGGTTAGTCTTTACATACACTGATCATTTTTCCACACACACTCATACTTTGACTCTAGAAGAAAGCTTTGTTATCCCTCTTAAGCTATGCCAATTTGCCATCAGCCAATTGTTCCTAGAGTCTGTCAGAGGCAAATGTAGTCTGCGCTTGTCTCAAAATACATATTCATTCATGATGTCACTTACTCAGAGATTTTTAGGATCAAGGGAAAACTAATTCTGTATGACTCTATCTCTCTTTTTTTTATAATTAGTTAGGTAAAATTATGTTCAATACAGTAACTCAGAATACAAGTACCACAGAACATAGGAATAAATATAATATTCAGTTCATTTTCAAGATACTTTATTCTGATTAAAAGGAATTAACAGGTAGTAAATATTAATATCTGGGCAAAGAATTCACAGACACTGCATGTGGAACTACATGTTTTTGTAGAATGAGCACTTACAGTAAGTGCTACTACATGCCTGTATTCCCTTTATCCTGAGTTCCAACTGTGAGATGCTCCCACACGGGCACCAAAAGATACCTGTAGTATCAACTAGTTATTTAGGAAGAAAAAGAAATGAACTGTTAAGTAAGATCATGTTTAACCACAATTGAGTAAGAAATGAACAATACTACTAAGTCATATTTTTTCAACATTGCATTTTCTTATTTTCAAGTATATGTGTATAAATTGATGGTATGTGTGTGTCCAACTGCTGTGAAGGCCAGAAGAAGAGATTGGATATCCTGAGGTTAGCAGTGCAGGCAATTAGGTGCAGATACTGACCATTTACATTAGACCCTGTGCAAAGGCAGGAAGAACTAACTGCTAATCTATCGCCTACTTATTCATGAGCGTGACCTGAACATAAGCTAAACTAACACCAATCAACTACTCTCTTTTCTGACGAAAACCTCTGTCCTTTTGTCCAATTATATATTTTTTCTTTTTTTCCTTGAAAAAAAATTAGTTAGAAAAACCTATAATGGAATTATACTGAATTATGAAGACATGTCTGCCTTGATTCCTTAACCACCTCCGATATCATAGCATAACCCTACTTCTCAGAGACTCTCCAAAACTTCTCTCAGAGGTACTGTGTGGTACCAATATTTGTTTCCTTCCCTCTTTCAGTCATTTAATTCAAATGGTTTTGACACTGGTAATTCCAATAACAACATCATGTTGTCTTACAATAGCAAAGCATGAAATCTAAATTAAGCATCTACCTTCTTAGGGTGCCAAGGACAATATGGAACTTATCACTCAAAACAATAAATTTGTGGGCCAAGATTAAGTAAAATCCTATAATTTTTTTCCTCTGCATGTTCCGATAGGATCTTAAACTCTAATGAGAGTCATGGATTTAAGCATTATAATGAGTCATAAGTGACATGCTGATAATATGGAGCATTTCTGGTTCCAGCCACTTCTATCTAGTATCTTCTGGGGACAAGAAGGCGACATGGAGTGTCTAGCCTTCACAATTCAATTAGTGTAATTTGCAAACTTCTTGTATACACATAACTAGAAGACTGTCTCCTGCTTTCATCTAGAACCTGGAAAGTTGACAATTAATCCAAACCATTATATTTGGGCATTACTGTCAAGATCCTCTTGAGATATAACATACCAACTAGGATTTGAGGATACCAGCTTTTCTGTCACATAATTTCCTCCCAGTCACCAGAATATTGTCTTTTATTTTCCATAATTTTATCCTGTCATGAACCTGGTTAAGATGATAAATGTGTTCCTCATGATCTTTCCTGCCACTATAATATAAATTAGCCTTCTTTGTTTAAAAGTTTTGTACAACATTGATACACACATTAATGTTTTACTGTCCAGCCATTACTCCCCTCCCAGCCCACACTCCCACAGTTCCTCATCTCATTCCTCCTCTCCCCTGACTCTGAGAGGATGTTCCCATCCCCAGATGCCCAAACCCAGCCAGGTCTCCCCACTACATGGGGCCTCAAGTCTTTTTGTCTCATTGAGGCCAGACCAGGCAGTCTTCTGCTGCATCTGTGTTAGAGCCTTTGGACCAGCTAGTGTATGCCACCTGATTGGTGGCTCAGTGTCTGAGGGAATCTCAGGGATCTGGGTTAGTTGAGACTGCTGGTATTCCTGTGGGGTCACCCTCCTACTCAGCTACTTCCTGGCTTTAGAATGAGCCTCAAAACTATTTAGCAATCACAATTATGTTATTCTGAAAAAGATACTAGTAAAATAGCTACATTAATTGTGGTATCACTGTGGACTTTGTCCTTCAACTATATCTTGCTTATCAGTAGTTTGAGAACTACAATATTCCACTTAGTTGAAACTCACTGCTCAGCTACCTGAGTGTTACACCACATGAGAGCAAATCACATTCACAGTATCTGATAACCATTTGTAAAAATAATTAGACTTATGTATGAGTAGCAGTTAATTTATAGTTATCTTAAAATCTTGTATAAACTATTTAACTCAAACTAGAATCATATTGCCAATATATGATATTTATAGATACAAAACTTCTAAATCTTGAAAGTAAGTTCATTTTTGAAATAGACATGCTATAACTAGGATTAGAGATATGCAGATTAAATTTAAAAATACTGTATGTGAATTTCTTTTTTAAAAGGTTTATTTTAAATTCTAAATGCTATATATTGTATAGCCCAGAAACCTAGACTACCCAAGAAACAATTTACTAAACACATGATACTCAAGAAGACGGAAGGTCAAAATGTGGACACGTCACCCCTTCCTAGAATTAAGAACAAAGCGCACATTGAAAGAGTTAAAGGGAGCATTTGTGCAGCTCAATCCAAAGGATGGACCCAACGACTGCAGCTGCCAGGGATCCATCCCACAATCAGTCACCAAACATAGACAATATAGCATATGCCAGCAAGATGGTGCTGAAAGGGCCCGGATATAGAGGTCTCAGGGGAAAATATACCAATGCCTGGCAAACATGGAGGTGNTCTCTTCCCACTGATGGCCAACTAGGCCATCCTCTTCTATATATGCAGCTAGAGACGTGAGCCCAGGGGGTACTAGTTAGTTCATGGTTATTCTTCCACCTATAGGGTTGAAGACCCCTTCAGCTCCTTGGGTACTTTCTCTAGCTCCTTCTTCCTTGGGAACCCTGTGTTCCATCTAGTAGCTGACCGTGAGCTTCCTGAGGTAGTTTTTACAGGGACAGTTTTACAGAGATGGGCTGCAGAGAGAACAAACTAAACACAGGTGAAGACAGAAGGAGCTAAGAGAATGAGAAGGAGCCAGAAGATTAAAACAAATTGTCAGAGTTAGTTTGATACCAAGCAAAGCAATTCAGGTGAGAAGTTGAGGGAAGTCAGGTTTGTTGTGGATGGCCTTGGGGCTAATTATATTTGATGCACTCAGGTGATTTCCTGTAAAGCTGTTTCTCATCTTAATTTGTAAAATAAAGGAGAGCTGATGAGTGGGCAGATAAAGGGAAAATGGAGCGGAAGGGGAGTGGGAGAAGAAGGAGAAAATGGGAGACAAAGAGGATGCAGAGGAAGAGGAAGAAGAAAAGCAGAGCAGAAGCACATGGCCTGGAGAAACCACAAGTTCTAAGTGGTATCATAGATGTGGAAGATGGTAGTATAATGGTAGATCTGCCCAATCTAGGTGCACAGCATACATTCATACTAATCAAGTATTGTTTTCATTGCTGGGGCCTATTTGGGTTGGAGATTTACTGCAACACAGATTGAGTCAGTCAGCTTGGAGAGAAATTTGGGCCAGAAAAGCTGAATTGAACTAGCTAGTCATAGCTCAGAAAAATTAGACGGAGTGACCCTCCAAGATGATAATTACATCTTGCTAATAAAAGATACTTTTACAGCCGGGCGTGGTGGTGCACGCCTTTAATCCCAGCACTCGGGAGGCAGAGGCAGGCGGATTTCTGAGTTCGAGGCCAGCCTGGTCTACAGAGTGAGTTCCAGGACAGCCAGGGCTAGACAGAGAAACCCTGTCTCGAAAAACCAAAAAAAAAAAAAAAAAAAAAAAAAGATACTTTTACAGTCTATCTATCAGAAACCATACTATTTAAAAGGGAATCTTCCTCCCAAAGAAAATTCACTGTTCATAAGTCCTCACTGAAGGGTAGCCTCGTAAATTCTTTCCTACTGCATGCTAGAATGTTGAGATTTGATCCATGTAAGCTACCCCAGCTTCTGTTGAAGACAGATTTTACCTGTCAACACAGGGAATCATGCTTACCTCAGATGCCATAGGTTGTTAAATAAAAATGCCAAGTTCTAGATTTAGTATAATTTCCCTTGGGTTGTTGGTCAGATGTATCCCATAGAACCACCATTCATCAAAATAATATAAACTACTTCCATTGCTTTTAGTTTCACAGCAGAACTTGATAATGAGACAAAATTGCTTAAAATACTCCATATGATGAGCATAGGTCATGGTTAAATTAAGTTGGCATTGAACAGGAAATGTAGTCTGCAGATTAGATTTTATAGAACAGGAAGGTGCTACGCAGGCTGCTGGCTGCACAATATTGTCACAAGTCTCAATAATGAACATCATGGGATGGTATGTCCATAGGTAAAATAGTAGCATGAATGTTATTGGAACAATTATCTGCTTTTTTATTATATTTAAAGCCCACTCTGTAGGAGAAAAATAGATGCCTTATATTCCAAGCCTCAATAAGAACATATAGTTGCCAAGTTCAAAGGACCTAAGAAAAAACCTACCATTAGTCTTGTTTGTGGACATAGTATTAAACTGCCTGTAAATCGCTATCTCTAAAGATTAGTGTAGATTCTTAGACCTCAACAGAGAAGTTCATTCTGCAGTAGACACAAGTTAATAAATAAACTCACATCTGTTCAAAACACAATAAGAAAAGACAGTGGAGGAGTCAGCTGCAAATAGATTGCCTGTATTGCACACTGTTCCCAAGGTTCAGGGACTAGTGTGGAGCAGGAGACTGAAAGTAGTAAAAGTCAGAGGTTAAGAAGGACTGGAATGAAGCAATGCCTTTTTTAAAAAAATGACGCCGCTGCCCACATATAAAGGCTTATGGGATCAGTCATTCATTATGGATGAGTAATATGCCAATGGCTGCCATACTATTTTTCACGAGAAAAATTCAATAACATATGCATATCTAAGTAGTTAAGTAGGGTGATGCTTAATTGATGTAGGCTAAGAGTTAGGTTACATAAAGATATTCAGATACTTGTCCAAAGTTACTGCCTTGTATTTAAAAAAAAAAAAAAAAAAGGTATTACTTTCTAACTGAAAGAGAAGTTTTCTATCAGGAGTCCTTGATCATGACACACATGGCAGTTCCATATAAATGTCTGCCTCATAAGAACATTGAAGTGTTCATTACATAGAAAATACTATCAAACATTAGCGAGTGAGAAATTTTGATGTTTGGTTATTATACTAGCTCCAATATAAAGGTAATAACCCAGTCAACATCTACATTTGCATGGACTAAAATCGATTGGAAAATACTAAAGCTAGAGTCTGAGGAAATTCACTTGGTGCTGACTGGATGTGTGCCATGCAAAGAGACACCAAAATATAGACATGTACAGTGAACTTAATGTAGACCAGATGTCCTACTTTAAATACAAAGAAACAAAGAAACAAACAAACAAACAAAAAAAAAACAGCGTATAAAGTATAGTGCTAATAATTAATGTAAGATTCAGGTTTATCTTCTGTTTTTTTGTTTGTTTGTTTGTTTGTTTTTGGGGTTTTTTTTTTGTTTGTTTGTTTGTTTGGTTTTCGAGACAGGGTTTCTCTGTATAGCCCTGGCTGTCCTGGAACTCACTTTGTAGACCAGGCTGGCCTCAAACTCAGAAATCCGCCTGCCTCTGCCTCCCAAGTGCTGGGATTAAAGGCTTGTGCCACCACGCCCCGCAGGTTTATCTTCTGATCTGTAGTCAGATGCATTATCCATAGCCTCACTCATGAAATTCTTGGGCAAATGGATGGATCTGGGGGATGTCATCCTGAGTGAGGTAACCCAAACACAAAAGAATACACATGATATGCACTCATTGATGTAGAGGGCCGCGCCCAAGTCGGCTCAGCCCCCATTCTAAGATGGTGCTGACATCCTGTTACCACCCCTGTATAGAGTGGGTAAACAACCCGAAAGCGCATGTGCCTGTTGCATAACCAAGCTTGATCACCACCCAGCACGGGGCTTAAAATGAGTGATGGCCCAGCAGCCAATCCGGTTAAGACACGCCTCCTCCTTGGCTATATAAGCCGAGGCTTTTCCGGGCTCTGGGTCTTCCTCTTTTAAGGCTTCAGTGAAGAGCATGCTGTAGAAGGACTCTGAATCTAGTGTTCGCGTGTGTTCCTGCCGGTGGGAAGGTAGCGTGACTCACACACTGATAAGCGGATATTAGTCAAGAAACTTAGAATATCCAAGATACAATTTGCAAAACATATGAAACTCAAGAAGAAAGAAGACCAAAGTGTGGATACTTCATTCCTTCTTAGAATGGGGAACAAAATACCCATGCAAGGAGTTACAGAGACAAAGTTCACAACAGAGACAAAATTCACAAAGTTTGGAGCTGAGACAGAAGGAAGGACCAACCAGGCACTGCCCCATCCAAGGATCCATCATGTATACAACCACCAAACCCAGACACTATTTCATATACCAGAAAGATTTTGCTGACAGGACCCTGACATAGCTTTCTCTTGTGAGGCTATGTCAGTGCCTGCCAAATACAGAAGTGGATGCTCACAGTCATCTATTGGATGGAACATAGACCCCCCAATGGAGGAGCTAGAGAAAGTACCCAAGGAGCTAAAGGGGTCTGTAACCCTATAGGAGGAACAACAATATAAACTAATCAGTATCCCCCAGAGCTGTGTCTCTAGCTGCATATGTAGCAGAGGATGGCCAGGTCGGCCATCTGTGGGTAGAGAGGCCCTTGTTCTTGGGACGATCATATGCCCCAGTTCAGGGAATGCCAGGGTCAGGAAGCAGGAGTGGGTGGGTTGGGGAGCAGGGCAGGGGAGGGTATAGGGGTTTGGGGGATAGAATTTGAAATGTAAATGAAGAAAATATCTAATAAAAAATTTTTAAAAAACGATTCAGGTTTATCTCTGATTTTAAGTCTTTTTGTACTTGTCTAATTACTTGGTCCCATGTCTTTCACTTTAGCAGAAAATACCAAGATAGTCATCTATGTTTTTAAAAATAGTTTCTATTTTCCTTTTTTTTTTTTTTTTTTTTTTGCAAGCAGATGAGGTGGAAATATAAAATGTGGACTAGGAAACCAAAGATTTGATAGCACTCTATGTCTAGTTTTATAGAGAGAT